>JAUJYS010001064.1:0-18928 GCA_033995665.1 Melogona broelemanni | reverse complement strand
TCACCCCTGAGCTTCCATTAGGAAGTCCAGAGCTTAGGGGTGGATCCTGCAGCCTGGCTATTCCAGCTTCCATTCCCTTCCCTGCCCCTCACATATCTCCATAGAGATACGGGGGTGCAGTAATCCTGTAGTGCACTAGGCACTACGGTGATTTAAAAAAAAAAAAAAAATAATAATATGTAAAAATAAATATGGCTTCACGACGTTGTGATCGGAATTAATCACGCATTGTCGACGTTCGTTCGATTTTTTTTTATTTAAAATAACTGTTGTTCATTAAAAAAAAAAGAGTTTTCGACAATGCGTAATTAATTCCGACCACAACGTCGTGCATTCATATTTAGCAGATCTTAAGAAGGCAGCTCATCAGTTTTAACTATCTACAGTCCAAAGACAATGCTTACAATTTCACGGGACCAGATTCCTCGCAGTTAGGTGTACTGATCGCCCAACAGAGAGATAGAAAGAGAGAGTAGTCTTGGAGAAAGGAGAGAGTGAAAAAAAAAATATGCTGCCCTCTTGCGTCCTCCCAAACAGTTAAGAATTCATAGGTCACGGCTTTTTTCTTCGGATCTTAAAAGGGCTGGCGTGAGGGAGAAAAAAATTCTACCACGAATCCCATAGAGCAGTACAACACGCGCATTCCATTTTTCGAACGTTTCTGTGTTTTTGCAGCCGTCATCGCCACCCACTCCGCCTCCACCTCCTTCTACTCTCACTCCATCCAGATTTTGCAATAAAAAAATGAAAAAAATAAAATCCGAGGGTCAAACCTACAATTTTTCCTAATTCCTGCATCTAAAATTCCGGGCACATTTCTGCACATTCTTTGTGCGTTTTTTTTTTTCTTCTTTCTTTTTCTTGGTCCCATCGTGCTCACATTATTCTTTATTCCACAATCTCATATAACTCTTAGTTTATTAAACGCTTGAAAAACGCCGCGAAGCACGAGGTGAAGCACTTTATAAAATAAAAAAAACTCGCTAAGACGAATCTGTGATATTCGCACGTATTTCGTTTACTACCTCCTGAGACCATTAGGAGCGCTATTTTTTTATTCCTGATTACTGTAGTGAATAGCATTACAGGAAGCTATTATACCCCTCGTGTTGCTGTAGCAATGTGTGAAAGATATATTCCAGCATCACAGTTTAGAATTAACGAAAACCTGCGCCGGGAATCGAACCCGGGACCACCCGCTCAGTAGACTGTGACCATATCCACTGAGCCACTGGGGGTCGACTTTAAGCGATTGCCAGCGCTGGAATTAACTAACGATTAATTTGAATCATAATGGATAGTGAATTAATGTGAATTAGAGTGAAACCACACAATGGAGAGGTACGGACAGATGACGCGCAGCTTAGTCGCTGGCAGAAGATAGTTGATGCTGCCCCCGACAACTAGCAATCACTAATGGTGCACGCGCTATGCGATAAAGCAAACATACGGGCGGAGCTTTTGAGTTAGGCGTTGTGTTAGCATGTAATGCGAACGTTTGAAAGCGACGTGTCTGGATAGTTTCATGTGTAATGCAGGTAATAAAAAATGTGTAATTTTTTATCAAAAGGCTTGCCATACGATTTAAATTAATTAATTTCGATGTAAAAATACGCTTCAAATGTAAATTTTATTCGTCACACAAAAACAAACAATAAAAACTAAAAAAAAGTAATTCTCAAGATTATTAAGTTTGTTCTTCTTGTGTAGTAATACAGAAGAATTAAGAAATGCAACAATATTTTGCATAAATGTGATTAAATTAGTAAAATTATTTCAGAGTCTTGAAAATTGTCAAACATTACAATTTTTTATTAATTTGAATTTTAGCAGCATTCATTTTAATCATATTCTGTAAAAAAAAAAATACGTTTATATCAAAGACTCGTTTCTTTTGTATCAGAGGATACACACAATGTAACCATTAACCGGAACAGAAAGTTCCCTCAAACTAATATTCCAAGGTATTCCAAGATGAATATCGATTTCGCGCATCCCCCCCCCTCTCTAACCCCACAATATCCTAAACTAGCTCACTGGTCACACCGGGCGCTCCCTTCTGTTTTTCAATGCGGTTAAACTTGTCTAATTATAAATGCACAATAGGCTTGAGCAAACCGCCGATCAATCAGACTTATCGATTAGCAGTCACTAATCGCGCGTCCCGGCCACCGCCGCCGATCTAAACGGGAAAAACGCTAACGGAAATATTATGCGCGCGGTGGATATAATCGTAACTTCCAGGAGAAAATAATAAATTAGTTGGGAGAGAGCGAAACGCGAGTCAAGAAAATTTGCTATGCTGCATACTGATGATGCGCAATAAATGTAGGTTAAAAGCGCGGAAGCTCGTACAAACGTCTTATCTCGTAGCCTTGTATGAATTTGCAAATTCAAACTGCTCCCCGAAGGCATCAAACGAGCTCCAGTCTTTGCTCCATTTGGGACAGGGAGGGGGAGGAGGGAGAGGCAGCGGGAGGCAAAAATAATATCGCTAGGTGGCGCTCTTATTTGGATTTTTTTTCTTCTCCTGGTGATATGATAGAAGTTAACCTTGGATGGCGAACGGTAGAAGTGGCGTGCTTCCAAACAGCGCTGGAGAGAGATGATGCAAAAATATAGTTTCGTTAATTTCGCGAGAACTATGGCGTTAGAGAAACGCATATCGTTTATGAATAATATAACATTTCTCACTTGGATGTTCTTAATGATGTTCAAAGGCGATTACAATTGGAAGAGAGAAAGATAATGCAGATTCATTTTTGTTCATCAAACGCCTTTTGACAGTCATGAGGCGGCGAACTGGAAGGTACTATAGTGTAGTGCCTAGACGCTACACTGACTATCGTAGGAATACAAATGTGAGTGATAGGGCATGACAGTAATAAATAACATCTTATGTGCCCCTCGTGTTGATGGCAACATCTGATGAGCACATATGGACCAGTACCCTCTGGTATCGAATAAACGCGGCCGCGATGGGAATTGAACCGTGGACCGTCCCACTACAGTTGATCGCAATCCAGATGCATTTAGTATGATATTTGTTTTGGCAATTGATCATTAGAAATCCTTGTATCACCTCTCTAAACGCTTGAGCATTTATAGATATATGCACTGTAAATTTTCACCGGTATCTTTGGTTCGAATAAACGAGAGACCTAGCCGGAAATCGAACCCAGAATCGCCGCACCGCAGATTTATTTTTAGGACTCGAGCACAACCTGTGAAATACAGAGGAAATGTAGCCAATAAACTAAGAAATCAACACAATATTACAAATGCAATTTACCGAAAGGTGGCAGTATATGACAAGCCCATCTAGTACGTGACAAGCCCATCTCCGACAACGCTGGCTACAATCTTAGGCACCCACCATTGCTCCCAACCACCCCAATAAAGGGAAATATATCGGGCGAATTGGCCTAGCGATAAATACAGAAAGATCAATGGTCTAAATGATTAACGAACGCCTAAAATGAGCGATCGATTGGCGCAGTAACGCTCCGCTGCTAGATTGTTTTTGTGGTCGGTGACGTCAGAACGAAAGAGAGAGAGAGAGAGAGAGAGTGGTGTCGAGCAAAACCCCTTTTTCTGCCCATTGATTCGGGTTGCGCGACCGGCCGCCGTCTCCATCTACGGCGCATGCGCAGTGCATTTCGGCGTGCCTGGCGAAAGAAAGGCCCTCCCTGATTGACTGAAGGATTACCGAGACACATGTTCCTAATATTAATGAAAGTTCAGAGCCGGCGCACTTGTCAGTCGTGTATCATTTTGATGCGCCATTTTTTTCTACTTTTTTTTTATTTGCTGGTTATCAATGACACTTGTACCAGGAGAGAGGAAGAGAGTGGGTGGGGGTGGAGAGAATCACGTTTGGAGTGGGCTCGGTAAAAGAGATTGGCAGAGTCAAAAGACACTTAACCTTTGCGTGACCTCAAATCCATTCTCAGTCATTCATTCACGCTGGCGATAAGTCTTTTTTGACGGATCGCCCAAATTTAGCGGAAAAAAGGATAATGCCGCATCGGCAATTCGAAAAAGGAAACGCTGCACAAGAGGACATATCGCAAAGAGTTGGAGAACAATATTATAAATAAAAATTTGCCCAATTACTTATTCAATGATTAAAATAAAACCCCTCTCACATAATCTTACTCAAAGATTCGAATTCGATTCCATTTCTTTTGCGTTTGTACATCTGCGTTAGTACAGTATACAGTATTTATTTTTTACTATTTTTAATTCATTTTTATTATCCCAATGTTTTGCCAGTTGTTTGTTGACTGTCAAAAATGTGTTATTTACTGTTTATGTTTCGTTACTGCCAAAATATTTATAACAAGACTTAAATTTACACCGCGGCAACTCCAAAGCCCCACCAGTGGCGACAATCAAAATCAAATACATCGTACAACACAGCACCATACGGTGAATTAAAAAAATAAAAAAATATAAAAAAAATGCGAATTACCAATAACCAGAATTTCAGTGCTTAACAATATTTTAAAAATACCACAATAAAGGTTCTGGTATGACAGTCTTAAATCATTGAATGAGGGAAAAGTAAATTACGAGTAGATAATCGCATCAGCTGTTCGGACACCAAATGCTGCTGGCCAGATAGCATGTAATGAATCGTCACCAGTCATCCAGTAAGACGCGACGAGGTATTTTCTTTCGGCTAATGCTTATTACTTTATTACCGAGCCAACCAAAGCTACCCCTCCCCCCATCCTCCCGTCCAAAGCCCTAATCTCACCGCAAGGTTATGCAACTGCTAATAAAAGATCCGACATAAATTTCATTTCCTATGACCCAGATATGAATGAAAGAATGATTCGCACCTGAGAAACGCGCTCACGTCCTGAAATTGTTCGCCTACACGTACGTTTTATTAAATACAAAGAATATTGTCCAGTTTAAAAAAAAACCGTAGAATAACCTTCCTAATTTTAGCGACTGTTAGGTAAATAATTAAATCATTTTATTTATAATAATAGGGCATAGTCGTGAACAAATAAAATATATATATACGCTTAAATGAGAATTGACCGATCAAATAAAATAAATTAAAAATCAATCAAATAAAGTCAGATAGTGTCAAAATAAAAATTAAATAAAAATTTAATTGACAACATTTATTTATCAAATAAGCTTGAAAAAGACTCCGTTATAACATCAATTGAATAATCAATTCAACAAAATAACTACTCTTCCAAAATTATTTTTCCTGTGATCAAAATTAATTCTAAAATGATAACATTTGCTAAAAATGTAATTACATGTAGTCTGTAAAGACTTTCGGTTACAACCGAACCCAAATATCAAAAATAAATCGTAAGTAGTAATAAAAAGCTCTTTACGACAATGTTAAAAGAAACCAACACCAAGTTGTCCTTGTCTACATGCAAGGGTGTCACTGTTCCAAAAAAAAAAAAAAAAAAAAAAAATCACGGCCCTAGTTTTTGCTTCTTGATCGAGAATACCAAAGGTCCATCCCTACCGAAAACATTTTTGCTACAACAGAAGACGAAAAGAAAAATACAGGCTCGCCGTTTCTGTAGTTTCGAAAGAACTTAGGTTGGGTTATCCTTTCAATTGGAAAAGTAAAAGGAAAAGACTGGATTTGATGGCACGTGGGAGGTGTTTTTTGTGCCAGTTCTAATTGTGTCGCTCACCAACATGCCGCCTCGAGAAACACCTAAGCTTTTCACGCGAGTCGCCAACACAGCCAAGTAAAAAAAAAAAATAAAGAAAAACCAGTCACGGAATAACGCATGCTACGGGGCAACAAACTGTACACGCAACAATTTGCCGTCGTTTTCCAGTGCTGCCATCACCGTTAGGTACAATAGTCTCTTAAGACATTTTTTTCGGGAAAAAAAACGTCACAGCACACAGTGGGAAAAGTGGACGCTAGATGGCGGGCGTTACATCACCAGTATATCTTAAAGGAAAGCAGGGCTCTACAATAACCACAATTTTTCGACATTTATTGTTTAAAATTAGATCATTTTGGAGAAACTTTTATTGAAAGTAAAATGGAAATTGATTATTCCCTTTAGTGAAGCAATTTTTTTATTGCTGCTAGTGGAACAAGAGCAGAAGCATAACTTGTTTCACGAATGTATATCACCCATAGAAAACAATAGTAATTTTGAACGTAAAAATTGTGTTCGGACTCAATAATCTGTAGTGGCCTGCTTTTCCATTTACCTGTATATGAGAGACTGCTAATGCAACGCGCGCCATCTAGTGTCCACTTTTTCGGATATTTTGTCTATGAATCTATTCTCGATTGCCTAGCGGAAATACCAAAAACTGGCATAAAATTATTATGCACTGTCCTGGCATGAAACCTCAATTGACAACACCATAAATCATTATCAGCTAATGTTTCATTCGTTTTGTACCGCCGATGATGGATAATAATTTATGTTTGGTTTTTAAATATTTATTTTGCCAGGGGAGGACGCGTTGCCATGGAATCAAAAAATATAAATTTTTGATGAGATTGTGGTTAATGGATTTTGAAATATTGATTTCTATACTGGTTGCAATTTATTTGGATACTCTCGTTTTTATACGCTGCAGTGAAATGCTCTGCATGAATGGTCTGTAGCACTAAGAGCTTGTGTGAAAATTAAACAAATTAATGCTTGACCAGTCGGTTGGAAGTGTGGGTTCGAATCCAGGTGGGGTGGAAATTAATTAATTGAAAAATTAATATGTGTGGACAATGTGCGGTTTGGTGATGGCAAGTAGAATTCAGAATTATAAAGACACCATTCAGTTGTCATTGGTTCCGGATTAAATTCAAGTATACCGTATTCTCTGGTCCCTTAGCCGAACATTCAAATACAATTATATTCAATATAATTCTATTCATCTTCAAATATTAAACTCTATTTAGTTTTATTCAACATGGATCAACCGGATCAAGTGTATTTATTTATTATTATTATTTTGTTTTTTTAAATCACGTATATTTCAGGGTATTACTGTATATTTAGATGCATTACATTTTATTCTAATATGATCAAATTTATTACATTTTATTCACATCTATTCAATTAAATTACATTTTATTCACATCTATTCAATTAAATTACATTTTATTCACATCTATCCAATTAAATTAGATTTTATTCACATCAAATCAAAGGTATTTTATATGTTTTACTCGATTGTAATGAGCTCTATTCAAATTTGTTGAAACCTAATAGAGTCTATTCCGTTGTATTCGATGAGACCATGCTTGTACACGTAAGAGAATTTATTCTAATTTGTCACAGCTTCGAAAAATCGTGGCGTGCACGGGGTCCTCGGTAAGTCGCGGACGGCGCGCGGACCCGTACGGACTCGCCGGGCAATTTCGACACTGTGTCTCTGGACAATTCGCGTACGACCGAGAACGAGACGCTACGGCAAGAAGGTCACAGCGGAAAATTACACTGCAACGGTTGCCGATGCCGGTCGGGCAGAGGAAGGAATGGAGGGAGAAGGGGGGGGGAGGGCTTAACGATTTCCTGCCGAAAGAGTAAGTTTTAATAAGAGGTAGCGAGGCAGCAGAGACTCGCCCTAGATAAATGTTGAAAGCCCCGTCCGTGCACTGGCAGGCAGCCGCCGCCGCCATAATAGAAGGCTGCCCCCAGGAGAGTCGTGCGACGGCAAACTAGCTTAGCAGCGGAATGCGTGGGCGAAGCTAGCACAAAGGGGTTGCGACTGTCAGGCGCGACCCAACCCGTACGGACGGTGGAGTTACGTTTTAAAACTGAGAGTTTGCGAATAGACGTCAGATGATTACGGCTACGTGACGTTATCACGATGACGTCATTGTCTGTCTAGCGAACGCGAAGAGAAGAGATTTGAACCTCAGTTAATTCACTTTGCAATTATTTTGAATTTCCTTCCCGACCCAGATTTGAACCGGCGTAACCGAACGACAAAAAATTTAATTTCATTTGAATTATTAGAAGTTTAGCCGATCGGGTATCAAACAGAGAACCTAGAACCGAAAACACAATCACATACCAGTGCATGGGCGCCGGCAGAAAATTTTCCAGGGGGTGCAAGTGCCCCTCCCCCTTGCCCCTTACTGCCGGCGCCCATGTACCAGTGTGAATTAATGATAAATGACGGTTTGCATATTTTAATAAAAAAATAATAACTTTGTTCTGAAGGGAACGGGTTACAATTCAATTACAATATTTACCCAGGGAGCAGCCCATTATGGCGGCGATCAAAATGACCAGTTTTACGCATAGTTTAGGATAACCTAATAAGATCATTTCACTGCCTGCATACTCTTGGGTTGTTTATGTAGAAAACAAAATCAATATTACAGAATCTCTTTTAAGAATTTATAAAAAAAAATGTCACACGTCATTGAAAAAAAAAGACGCTCAATTATTTAAAAAAAAACGTGAAAAAAACGTAAGAAATTACAGCCGGTGCAGTAAATTATTTTATCAAGTTGTAAACGTAGACGTTCGATCTAGTCTAGACTACGCCATTTCAAAAACTCATTAGCATCGAAAACTCGACCGTTTCACGGTTTCAACACTATGGGGATACACACACTCGCGCGCCCGGCGCATACGCGTTTTAACGGTGACACGTCGTTTCCGATAAACAGTTCATAAATAAATGGTAAAGTGCTGGAGAGATGATTATAATTGAAAAAAACCTCCGCGCGCTCTACGAAAATGCCTAGCTAAATGTGTAGTGCAAATAGGGAATTGAGATTCGTGGTAATCGGGCGGGCTCGTCAGACCACATGCTCTTCACTTTGTTAATTTTTTCGCTCCAGGTAATGTCGATGGCAAAGTTCTCAGAAACTAAATTCATGTAAAGTGTACTAAATATGCAATTTACTTATCCTTATTTTTTAATAGGAAAATTCCCCCACTGTTATGTGGAAATTGTTTAATGGGGAAATTCCCCCACGGTTATGATCACTACAAAGTTGCTTAATCAATATGGGAGGGTGCAGTAATCCTGTTATGCACTAGGCACTACGGTGATTTAAAAAAAAATTGTTTATACTTTTCCTGGCTTTTTTTAAACCTTTTTCCTTCATTCTTCCTGTTCCCAACGGACATATTATGTTCCTAATTTTCCTGATTTAAAAATATTTATAATTTTAAGATGTTCCTAATTTACCTGATTTAAAAATATATTTTAATTTTAAAATGTTCCTAATTTTCCTAATTTTAAGCTGCTGATAATTTTTCTAATTTTAGGATGTTACTAATTTTACTGATTTTAAGATGCCCTAGATTTAAAGACTGTCTTTATTCGTAGTATTAGAAGACGTTCCTAGTTTTTCTGATGGGTATTACAATTATTACCAGGACAATTTGTGTTACTATACTGGAAACATCAAAAACTTAGTGGACCCATTGAAGATTGGGGCCTAACAGTACATTAGAACGTGAAACACATGAACGTGACACATTCAATAACATCACAAGCATTCCATTTCAGAAAAAGAAACAGTTTTCATATAATAACAAAGGGTGTTGCACAACATATAAATTTCATCGGCACAATTATTCATGCGGTATTTTATTTCCTGAGAGGCATTTTATTTTCAATCGCAACCCCTGATTCCAACACGCCGCCACGCTTTTTAGACACCTCGCTTCGAAGTGCACATTAACAAAACGTAATTTAGCATACCTCCTTAATTCTTACAGTAAATGTCATCATAAATGTTGCAATTAAAGTTCGGCAAGCCGTAATAAACAATGCTCGTTACGCGCGTTTATTGACGTCCTTATACGTCAGAACGCAACACTAAAACGAAAAACCGAATCCAACATCCTTCCATCCCCCCCATTCATAATTCTACCCTTCTCCACCAACCCTATTCGATTATGCGAGACTACATTTCTTGAAAATATATTTGCCGGCACGCCACCTGGTAATAACTCACGGCGAATAGGTCGCGCCAAGGTTGGCCCAATTGGGGATTCGAGTTTTACGAGCCTCGGCAGGGCAGTAACAGTAGAAGAGTCGATGAGATGAACGCGCCATTCGGCGTCGCTGAATTATAACGGGGATTGGGGAGGGAGGTAATGTGGGTCGGTGGAAGAGCGAGAGTGTTGGCGATCGCTGGTGCTTGTCGGCGGTCCACCAGTCGAAACGCGGCCGCCAGACGAGAGGTGGACCCCGTAACTGTCCTGAATAATGAAAATTGAGGTAAACAGTGTCGGGGGGCAATCAAAAGAGTAGCGCGAACCGGGAGATGTCGAGAGGTTCTTCGGGGGAGAGCAGCGCTGGGATTGGGGAGTGGTTGTGGCGATCGATTACGTACCAACAACGACCTAGCCAGTGCACGTAAGAGTTAACACTGGGTACTTTAGTGACTATCGTGATAAGACCGGGTGACCACCATAGAGTAAATAACGTCTAACTCAGTGTTTCCCAAACTTTTTGGCTCACGGAGCTTTTTTTATAACCAAAATCAGTGGCAGAGCCCCTAAGTGGTTAAAATATTTAATGGCGGAGCCACATTTAACACAAGATAATGGTATTCGTATACAAGTTAATGGCGCCGAGGAGTAGCCGCGGAGCCCCTGGGAAATGCTCGCGGAGCCCCAAGGGCTCCGCGGAGCACAGTTTATGAAACGAGGGTCTAACTCAACACTTAACTACTTTAACGCTTGGAATGAGTATTACGTTAAAGAGTACGATCCACCTAGCTCAGTGGGTATGGCAACATTCTGAGCTGCGGGCGGCCCCGGGTTTGATTCCCGGCGCAGGCTTTCGTTTATTATATACTGAGGTACTGGTGAAAACATTCCTCTCACGAATTGCCACAGCAACACGAGGGGTACAGAATCTCATGTAGTGATATTCACTATAGTGAGGGAAATTTCCCAAAAAAATCAAATTCGGTTCGTCGTAGTCTATTGGGTGGAGCACCCGCCTTTATTGCGCCGGCGACCCCGGGTACGATTCCCGGATCGGGCTTTCGTTATTCGATACCGGGATACTGGATACGATATGCTCGCAATGTAACGTTCCTTAGAGGGGGATTTAGGAATCTCTTGTAGTGCTATTCATTAGTGATGACATCATCGATTGTCGAATTTAAAAAAATTATGATTGGTATTTATAATTATTAATAATTATTTATAATTGGCGATTTGGGGGATATGAAATAAAATGTGGTTTCCTAGCTTATACAAAGTTAATTTGTTATTTTTAAAGCTTTGAAATCAATTTGTGGCCCTCCCAGATTGTAATACTAATTTGGGAGGTTGAAGCTTTTTAATTAAACTGAAATTTGATATTTCGTGGCAGGCAGAATTAAATTATAATTTTACAGCTTTTAAATTCGACTAGTCGTAGCCCAGTCGGAATTGCGAGTGAGTGTGGGGCAACGAGACCGGTGTTCGATTCCCAGCGTTTACTCTCGTTTTGTAAATCCGTAAAATTATTCGTAAAACGTGTTCCCCAGGCATTGCTACTACTATATTGCAACTCTATATTGCAACTACTTTTTTTTTGCCACCAACTGTAGTGAAAAGCACCACAATAAGTTATATACCCCTTTAACGGTTAGAGCATTATATTGAAGAGCACATTTGCACACAGAAGCAACCACGGGATGTAATAATCGAGAGACCGATCCGAGAATCGAACCAGGAACCGTCGCACCACACAGCCAGTATGTACCATACGACGATTAAATCAATGCAAAATAATAACTAAAGAATGTTGACACCAAACATATTGCTATTTTGTGGTAAATGAAGTAAACAAGGCCCTGTCTGAACTAAACAACTGTTTTTATTTTCTATCGCGAATTTGAATTTCAAATAATTTTAAAACACTGAAATAATAAAGTTTGAATGTTCTAATTTAATGTCCTGTTAAAAAAACCAAGTTAAATAACTTATTTTCTAATTTTAATTTGTGGTTGGTTTAGCAATGAATGCATTTAAACGTGATAACCCTTTATCTATTGAATCTTCCCCGCGAGACACCCTGTATCTTACATTTTTGGTGCTAATATTGATCGACGAATGCAGCGGCGGTGTGGGCCATTCGCTTTGGGGTAACACGGGTGGGTCGGGATTCGTTCGTGTTCCACGAAAAGTGTGCTTATTTCGGAGTTGCGTCGGGCTACCACCACATCACCAATAACTGTCGTATTGCTAATGCGCCGCGAAAAGACGGAGACAAAGTTATTGTCCTGCGCGGCGCCATAGTCGACGCGCGCCCACACAGTATATACTTTTAATCGTGCAGAATTCCGGTGGCTTTCGGTATAATTAATAATTAAAAACAGAGACAGAGACGTCGAAACACGTCGAGCCAATAGGAGAAAGAGCTCTGGCACTGCTCTCTCGCTCTTCTCCTTTCTTTATTACAGACAGGAATTTCAATAATTTTTCTTTCCCCACTGCAATATCCACTGAATGAACCGCGTTTAGTCGAAACAAGTCAACCCGTTCAGGACGTTTTAAAGGGGGTTTGCGTAATATGCTGTGAAGCGAAAAGTGGCGTAATTTTTTTCAATTATAACGTATATGCAGTTTCATGTCGGAAAAAATGACGCTTCTCTGAGTAAATATGCTGTTACTGTATGCGGCTTGATCACAATTTAAACATGTGGACCATATTTTGATGATAATTAAATTGATAAATGTAAGAAATAAAATTAAAAAACTGAATAATTAAAAGTCAATAAAACTACACAAATATTGTATAAAATGTATAATTGGGGAGCCATAAATATTTTTAACTGTTTTAGGTTGATAGGTACGTTGCCAAACACGGCCAAATGCAAAACCCTACTTTTTCTACGGCTCAGTATCACCCCATGACGTGGGGTTTAGCTCGGTATTACATGATGCTCCACCTTATGACTAAGCAGCCCAACTGCATTAGTTTCAGCTACGCATGCGCCGAACCAGTCAGTCAGTCAACAGTCGAACGTGCGCGTACCCCGCCATCGCGCGATGCACACACACACACATACTGCGATCATCAGCATCTCCTCATTTATTATTGATAAATGAATAATAATGCGACACAAAAGCTAACAGCTATGCAGATATGCAAATCGCCCGTCAATCTCCGATATAATTAAAGGGAGCGGGAGGTGGGATGAGGTGGAAGGGGGAGGGGGGGGAGGAAGCTGATCAACAATCGTGCCGCCTAAGGTGAAAATCACTGCATCGTTGAGCGAGCACAAGCGAGCAGTTTGACGAATCAGTGCGTCGGATAAAAAAGTAACGTTGGCATCATCGGTGGATCATGTCACGTGTTAGGGCGACAGTGCTGTCAGGATCGCGATTTCGCTAATGACGCGTTGAAATCCGATTTTTGGAATCGTGATAATCTGGATCTGGTGGGGATGTTGAAGCTTAGCAGACATCAAGATTAGTCATTTACTCGGCGCAAACGGATTAGCGACGCGATTCATGAGCGACGTCTACTCCAATGGAATGTTTCATATTAATGGAGTATTATTTAATCTCGTTCTTAAAACCAAGGGAAACATGAATTATGTTGTGATTAAATACTTAATAATAATAAACGAGTACGACTCGTCGTAATCCAAGCGGTTTTGTTCTAGTCTGTTATGCGTCTACGGTCCCGGGATCGATTCCCGGCGTGAGTTCTCGTTTATTCGATCCGGTAAAAATTGCCATTGCAACACCAAGGGTACATAATCTCATGATGTGCACGTGTAGGAAATAAGAAGCATAAAGAAATTTTGGGAAATGTGTCCAAAACTCCACATAGAAATATTTTTATTTCATTAGTATTATTATTGGCATTATTTTATTCTCTATTCTGCACAGTTTTGGTTTATAATTTCAGTTATTTGTACAACCTGCATGGTCTTCAAATAAATTTCAATGTTTACAGATAGTCTAGACAAGAGAAAAAAGCATTGCAACGTCGACTATAAGGGCAATAACGATGGAAATGCTTGATGACATGTACTGACACAGGAACAGGGTGCGTTGATAAAACACCTACCATTAGTATAAAATAATATGCAACGGAAAATTAAAGCGAATTAAAGACGATTTGATCACGACTGTTGGCAAAGAGAACCGCATACGGACCAAAGAGCCGTGATCGATTTAATTATCTTATTTTTTTTTTTTTAGTTTTGTATTATTCAATTTGACATTTTCAACGCATTCCGTTGATTATGACGGATTGTGTTTCCAGTTTTCATTCACTTATATCATAAAGCAGTTCGCACCCTGTACCAACCAGTCTGATTTTAATGCCACCAAGAATATTCTTCGCAATGAGTCTAGACAAGTCCTTAAAAATCCTCATTGAAACAATTCAAGTAACTAACAACAAAGATAATAAATCGAGCGATGAAATAAGATCTAGGACCAAAAAAAAACCAAATAAAACTTTCAAGATATCAGCGAGAGCCGCGCAAATAATGAGTAGCGCCAGCGCCTTCTGAAGGAAGACCCGACTACACCGTCATCCCAATCAGAACGACAGTGAAGTCGACATTCCATACAGTAGATCAGCCAGAAGGCCCTCTGCTATAAGGCCCGGTAAAATTGTCATCACGAGCAGTACAACGGACATGTCGTCATTCCATACCGAAGAATAGCCAGCGACTTTTGATTTATAGAAGGCCCGGTAACAGCATCATCGCAAGGATGACAACGGCTAAGTAGACACCCTCGGTAAGAAATCGCACGATCTTGTCGGCGTTGGTGTCGCCACCGTCGCTAAGTTCCAGCGAACGTGCTTTATTGTCGTACAACTCCTACATCAAAATAATAACAGAGGAGCTTTCGTGTTGGACATGGCGAAACCAGCATTGGTAACGGTGGTGGTTTTCGCGTGGCACGTTCCGAATTTGGCAAAAGAAAACAATCAAGTTTGTTTTCGTTTTGCGCCGCGCGACAAAAGCAGCGCCGACGCACTTCCTGCCAGTCCGCCTGCGTTCAAATTCGCTGCGACTAAATTAAATTCCATATTGCCGAAAGTGTCGCGCATTACCCTGTAATATCGGGCGGTGGCACTTTTTCACGGGCACGCCTAAGCCCAAACCAGCCATTCTGGGAATTACAATCGTGCGTTAAAATTATCGTTTAAAAGTGTTTTAAAATAATGATGACACGCTAGCAATTCCCATGCGCTAAAATATCCAAGATGGCGTCCATCGAATATCGACTCTCCTAAAATCGACCAATAGATAACGCTAATGCAAAAAGCAAAACATAAGATAGGATGGCGTTCAATAATGTTTATTTCTAATTCCCCATGGTATGTGAAAAGTAGGGAGTCGATTTATCGCAGAATTTGGTACCATTGTGCTCCGAAGGGATCACTAAAACAAGTTCTGCTACATATGGCCAATCGCTTTTTGCAAATAAAATAATGTGTGGTGTACAAATTCGCGAAAATGCGCCTTAAATTTTGGCACATACGCCTATCCCATGTACGCTACTAAAAACTTGGTAATATTACAGTAAATGTGGTGTTCGATTGCTGTATTTTCAAAATAGGCCCATAGATGGCGCACAGAAACGCACGTTCATGAACTGTATTGAAGATGGCGGTCAATGAATGTCTTACTCAAAGCATTAAATCTAAACAAATTTGAGTTGTAATTTGTGAATTGCGCGTTAATTCGTGCAATTCACAAATAAAAAACGCGAACCTATGTTTTAATTAATAACTGTATGTCTGACTTCATTGTGCTCCTGTACTCTTTTTTTTTTTTTTTTTTGTTTTTTTAAACATGACAGCACCATATTTACAACATCGAACAGTACAATGAATAAATATCATGTAGATGCCATGCGTTTAAATAAAACCACCTGTCTCATAAAAATGCATCACAAGTGATTTTTTTAAGGCATTCTAAAGGTTTGACATTGAAATACGAATTTAAATATATTTTTAAAATTATTTTATACATGCATGGCAGCCGATGGGAAGGCATAGGCTAGATACAAAACGCCCGCCTGTAAAAACGTCGCCGACAGTGCGCGGTCGTTTTACAGTAGCGCTGGTAACGAAAGAAAAATAAATATCCGTGTCGTGTAGCAACGCGAACACTATATGTACAATGTACATGTGTACACGTGTATACATACGAGTGCCAATAGACCTTTCCCACTCGGTACCAACTCCAAGGCCAACGTGGCGGAAAAAGCTATTCGTTCGGCAAACGGAAGTTGCATTCTATCGGAAATATCTGCATCCTACACGGCATTAGCTGGCGCGGCGACGCGATCGCGACCCTCCACCCCAAGCCCACGACGACGACGACTGCCATACTTAATAATAACTACACGTGTACAACGTCACCGTAAACATGTTTCGTTTTAATTTTATTCCACTAATGGTGGCCATTATGGGGCATCGACGTCATCAAGAGCGTTGGAGTGTGGATAAGATGGGGGAGACGAGAAAACTGGGTGGGTGGAGGGATATACAGATATAACAAACAGCTATCAGGGGACTTATGGCCTCCCAGTAAGAGGGACGAGAGATGGTGTTCAATGGTTTCTTTTTATTTATTCAATTCACTGAGGTGGATAGCACAACAGGAGATTCTGTATCCCTCTAATCGCCTCGAATTTATAAAACATTTTTGTGCACAATGTTGTGATGCAATGTTTTGGGTACAATTTTGTGATGCAACGAACGGACTTTTCATAAAATGTTCAGTATTTTAAATATAGCGGAAAACTTGATCTTGCAGGTTATTGGATATTTTGGCGCAGAGCGCACACATACAGTAAGTACTTCGCGAATGCCCCCTCTCCACGCCGTTCACTGTCTGTTACGGCGCCTGGCGTATTTATTCATTTCATTCTCGCACCGCTCTAAATTATAAATTAAAGCTTCACTCGACTTCCTCTCGGTTAGCAGCGGCAAACTTTTAATTTTCCGTGCCCGACGGCCCATAGCCGCCGCTAATGAACGTTGGCCGCGATATATACTCCGCCTGCTACTTGCTCCCCGCTTTTGAAATCGAATGGGTTTCCTTCCTAATATACCTGACTGTGATGTTCAATGGGAGCCCAGCCGCGGATAATGACGCTTGCCAGTTTTACAACCCTTCATATTCATTCGCACTCTGTAATGTAGGGAAGGCAAGGAAGCATCTTTTCGGATGCTTCACTGCACAGCATTGCTCTCTCCTTAATAATTCAGTTACAGACATGTATTTGGTCAGATGACTAGTTACGCCTTCTCCCCCCACCCTTAAAATGATAATTTTGAGGGAAATAAAGATGTGCTAAAATGGTAACAAAAAAGGAGAACGTTTAATTTTGCGTGGCCTTGTTTTCTGACCTAAGTAGGGATCGTTAACGTGGACAAGGTACATATTTTATGAATTTACTTTTATTCCCAATATAGGCGTCTGTATGAATTTCTCACTGAAAAAAATTCCGAATGTCGCGGTCGGGAATCGAACCCGCGTCTCGGGCTTAGATAGCGATCACGCTAACCACTGTGCCACGAAGCACCTCTCTCTGGCTGCTAATTTATCACACGTTTAAATCGGATTGTGAAAGAGCTTTTAGCACCAACATCGAAACGTTCGTAAAATAAAAATAAGTGGCGCAGCACTACTTGGGGCTAAATTTATTTGATGTGAAACTGCTAAATTCAACCCATTCACAACAAATAGAATAAAGTAAAAAAAAAAAAACAGAACTTAAGCGATTCCACCATGTTGTTGAACGCGTCCATTTGTAAAGCCCCTCCCCCCCCCTCCAAACTTGATTTGTGTTTCGCTAGAGTAACAGCAAAAAAAGTGTGCCTGTCGTTCTCATAGAAAAATCGACAATTTTTGTCTGGGTAACCGTTCGGCGTCGGCTCCAAATAAGTCCAAATAAATTTGGCAATCACAAAGCCGTGTAAGAGACACGATTAACCAAAGAGAAAGAAGAAATAAATCATTCGCACAATACCGTTTCCAAATGGAAGAAGAAAAATCTTTTTTTTTTTTGCTCCCCCCACTTGGACGAAGGCGCCATAGCTTCCATTAGAGATTAGTGAGTAAGCTAAAAGGAAACGTATGGCATTTCCTTTTAATAATAGCAAACGACATACATACCATAGTCTCAAAATAAATCGACCTATTCATTATCATTAGTATTATGAAAACCATAAATCTTTTTTTTTTGCGGCAAAGTTCGCAAGCGGTAATAGAAGTGTTACTTTTTCATATGACGCATTTGAAAGCTAAATGGGAGACCTTTTTTTCTTATTTTCCTTTTTGCTATAACGCTATGTCAATTGCATCTGGGGTGCTAAATCACGAAAAGAGGCAGACGACACGAAATGTGCGCGACCAATAGATTGTACTTATTCGGATCGTGAAAACGGATATATTCTTGTTTCTTTGCTAAACTAAACGTTAAGAGAACTACTTTTACTTTAGTTTTCGACTGTTTACCAATTAAAATATCAGGACACATTGTATCCGGGAGACGCCTATCCTAACCATACAACCAACTTTTCAACTTAGGCCATGTTTTCTTCAATACCAGGCAATGCAGGCACTTGGTCATCTTATCGCACGATTCTCATCGTGTCTAAACCAATTGAGGATTATTATTTGTTAGTAAAGTTTTTAAAATCGTCTTGCCCAGTATTTTTTTCTATTCCGTAAAATGACATTGCATTTCCGCCGTCATCGCCGACCGCTAATTTCAATCAAGATGACGACGGCATGACACCAAATATAATTGCAAGAACATAGGTGCGGAAGCGCATGCGCCGCTAAGCGAATTTCGCGTCTAAAGAGGGCTATTAAGATTTTTTTTTTTTTAAGTCACCGTAGCGCCTAGTGCACCACAGGACTACTGCACCCTTGTGTCTATGGAGATATGTGAGGGGCAGGGAAGGGCTGGGAAGGAGATTGGCAGCTGGTATAGCCAGACTGCAGGAT
>JAUJYS010001063.1:0-18934 GCA_033995665.1 Melogona broelemanni | reverse complement strand
TCGTTCCCGAGGCACTGGTGAAAATGTGCCCTTCCAAAATCTGCTCTTTGGAAGCAATTAAGAGATTCTTGTAATATTCACTTTAGTGATGACCATTATAGATTGTCAAAAAATATTGACATTAATTAAATTTTCTACAGCGATTCGGAAAAATGTCTAAAAAATGTCCCAATTTTTTTGTTGACATTAGTGAGCAAATGGGGTACGTAGCGCTACATGTTGACAAGACTAAAATTAAAAGGCAGACATTAATGCACGCGCATAAAATGAACCATGAGTTGATGGCCTTCAGACAAAAATAAATTAAGCGTCTGATAAATGAAGGTCACGTCAGATCTGATCATATGACGATGTCAAAGAAAGGGCAAACAAGCCCTTGGCGACTTGGTACATTCGTTTAAACTTTTTTTTAAATATTTATAATTTAGGATAAGTTTTATTTAGGAAACAAATTATGATAAATTAAACTACGGCAAACCTTCGATTATTCACGTTAATGGACTTAATAGAGAATCGACCCATTGGGTATTTTTGTGGCCATGCTGGTAAATTTGAACTAGACTGTAACTTATAAATTAAGATGATTGCAATTTCGTTCCACGCTAGTCTTTTCGATTGACTAAAATGTAGCATTTTGCATTATTTAAAAAATAAATAAAGAGTATACCGATTTTTCTAGTTTGGGTTTACATTCTAATGTCCAGTGTTTGGGAGAAACGTCCGGAAACGAGACGTTACTTCCGTGGCTTTCATTTTTGATAATTTAGTTTCTTTGAGTTTAATGTGGTTCTTTTATTTACTGTTTTCAAGGAGATATTTTGTAATGGTTTAGTATTTTTTAAGGGACTGTTCTACTTTTTGTTATGGCACTTTTTTCTCATGACGTTCCTTTTTTTGGTCACAGTTACATTTTTTATAATTTTTAAATAATTTTTTTGTATAAAATATAAAAACAGAGTTCGTTGAACCAGGACGATTAGAAGATGAACGAGGACGCCACACAGGTGAAATGATAAACAAAACGACGTTATAGATGTCAAAAACGCGTTTTATAGTATTGCGTAGCCTTCGTCAACATGTGAATAAATTACATTGAAAATTGTATTGTCATTCTCCTCTCCCAATCCAGAGGCCCACCATGTCATCAAAGCTGCAAATGCTTAAAAATTCGCATTTGGCACCATTATGCCATTGGATAAGTTTAGCTAAACATTTGTTTGCTTACAACGAATGAACAGTTTGCGTCAGCACTTGATAGTCTTATTTTTAATAGTTTTCTATGATTTTATCCTCGCGTTTCGATGGAGTTTTAAATCCTGTCGCATTTATTGATCTCTTCAAATTATTGTTTGTGTTTTGTAGAGTTCCATCTGACTTTTCTGTAGGTGACAACGAAATTAAAGATATAATTGAGCACGGGCATGTCCCGTAACATTAATTATATCAAACGTAATTGATGCATGCCCATTAATATTAATAATGAAAGCCAATTATCATGTATTTCATTAATTATGTTTGATACAATTGATATTAGAAGACATGCCACTGGTCAATTATAACTTAATTTTTCTATTTTTTGATCTGCGACGAATTTAAGCAATATATTTTGGTATTTTCGTTGCTACCCGTTTATGTCTTTATGTTTGCTCAAATATATGTCGATATATATCTTGTTTATATCGTTTATATCTTGATATATTTACTCAGTTTATTGAAAACGAAATAGTCTCTCATCGAATTGACTCTTAAGTTTAGACATGCTATCTACAAAAGTTATTATATTACCGGTATTCGTCAAATAATTAAGACTACAAAATCTATAAGTCAATGCATGAAACTGCTAGAAGCTAGATAACGCTTAATGACCAATAACAAGATATGAGACACTATTACATGCCCTGCTATTTCCACTCTGTTCTATGTTATGATCCCATATATTATTGAACGTTATGCCACGTTATTATCTTGCCTCGCGTTTATTTATTTATTATTTTTTTTTTACTCATGCGTACGTTTCTGCTCTGTCATATATTACTTATTCATTCCATGTTTTCCAAAACAAAGTGGGAATGAGAAAAAGGATTAATGTGCGCAGCAAAACTAGTAACCCTTACTCACCCCATGGGTCTTCTTAAATTCGTTGAGCTGCTCGGACACCTTATCACGCGAAGCCATTTTTGCGAGCAGCGTTAAATCGGGCTAGAAACAAGCACTGAAATAAATATCGCAACTTCAGCTTTTATATAGGCGAAGCAAAACAAATGATAAAGATACGGCCCAGATGTCTTATCCCGACGTCCAGAGTTCAACTAGGGACGAGCCGAGCTATAAAACCAAGGGCGGCCAGTGTCGGGCCGTCGGCCGACAACAAGTATCTTTTCAATCAGGTCATTTGACAAGTTTCCATTGCAACTACACCAGAAAACGGCATGGTTAAATTTGGTATGGTACGTGAATTATTGAAAAAAATGTGAAATAGTGGGTACGCGCGAGACATTGAAACTATTAACGCACCATTGCTCAATCCCAAAAAGTTGCTTCGTGTAATACTGTGTAAAAGAGGGACGGTCCCAGTAGACACAAAAAGGTAGATGGCAAATGCCACATAGAACTACAGCGTTGAATTTATGGATAATTATAACCTATTATTCTATTATGTCGAACAAAATTTTATAAATTTGCAGTATTTAACGCGTTATTTCTCAAAAACAACAAAACAATGAAGACCATGACTAAATGGGATCAATGTTGTTTTAATATCTATTTTATAATCTATCCATTTATCTTTTTAGCGAACCTAGGAGATGACCAAGTTCAAATTGGAGGAGAAATAACCAATGCGCATGCCTAGTAACCATCAAGCGCCCAAGCACTTACTAGTGATGTGGCAATGGTATACGCATCTTTATTAGCGCTTAAGCAGATGTCTGCTTACTTGTCATTTGGTGATCAATTTCGGAAAATCGTATATACCATTTAAATCGTATAATCTGTAAACAAACACAAATATAAGAACTTCAGAAGTAAATGAGCACAACACAAAATAAAGTTACACGGTGCACATAAGGTAAATCGCCGAGCCGGAACGATATAGACGAACGAGATTATTTTATTTTATCTAAAACGAACATTGGATTACTGCAGAGATCGAGTTTTTTGTCTCTACAACTTATTTTAAAAACAAATATAATAACACAATTTTTTCGACTATAATATTACTTGTTCGATTCTTGCAATTTATTTTTCCTTTAAGGTGTCCAGAGTTAATGAGAAGAGGTAATGAGAATGATACTGCCACTAGCTGCCATTTTATCAGACAAAAGTGCCAAAATAGTCTGTCTACCTAGCAGGGCTGAGCCACTCTGAATCATTGGGCCTGTTTATCGCCGAGAGATTTATTTACTGCATACATTTATGAAATGCAGAGATTCATTCGATATTGCGTGATTCTTTACGAATATTATTGCTGCAAGATTTGGTCTCCGATTGGCAACCATGTGGTCGTATATTTTATTGGACCGCAGAGACCAATGTTTTGGTATACATTGAACTTATGTTTTTTTACCTAGATGACGATAACCATTGAGTGTATATATGTAAACAAAGTTTAACCCCTTCTAGTCCAGTCGGTTTTGCAACAGACTGCGGTGCGGGCGGTTCCGGGTTCGATTCACGGTGCAGACTCTCGTTTATTGGATCCTGGGGTACGGGTGAAAATCTGCCCCCTCACGTATTGTCATAGCGACACGAAGGGTGCAGTGTAGTAATATTAATTACAATGATAATGAATATATAAAAAATATAAATACATCGCTTGGCGCATATCAAATACGCCTATTCGATAATGTTGAATGACTTGACATTTTTGTTTATAATTGCTAGAAGACATGGCATCGAAAGGATCCAATAGCAGCTGTGAAGAAGAGCCCAGCCACGTCTCACCATGTCAAAAAGATTTAGTTCAGGTCTGAAGACGGTACCAATGAATGTTGTCGAAAGTGTTTAAAAATCGGAAAATGAATGTGTGATTTATAATTGAAATAAATTATCCCCTACTTCCCTTTTTTCTTACTTTTTGGTTTCGTCCATGGTTTGATTTGCAGGGGGGGGGTTTGGGAGTGTTTAACTCCCCCCCCCTTCTTTTTCTGGCCCCTCACTTCTTGCTTTTGGTAGGCCCCCTCACTTCCGGTGCGGAGTGGACCCCCTAGGGGGGGGGGTCTGTCACTTCGGGCGCAGAGCCCTTGACTCTTTTGCTAATTCTATGGGATTTATCAGATTTTTAAAAAAATTTGCACTTCGCGCGTTCTACCATTAATCTTATTGATTACGTACAGGCTAATAAAAAAATGCGCTGCGCGTGCTTTTTCCTTACTTCTAGAAATGTGTTACTTGAAATGTATTCCTTCAGTAATTTAATATTTTAATTTATTATTTGTTTTTAAATTGCTCTGCACCCGATTTTCCTCAATTCTACGCATTCCCATAAAAAAGAGCTGCACGCTTTTCCTTATTTCTATGTGTTTCCTGGGTTCGACTTGCAGGGGGAATAGGTGGGTTGGATCCCCACCTCTAAATCACCCCAACCTGGGGCCCCCAGTTCAGGCACATCAAAGTCCTGCACTCGCAAAATGCATGTCAGCATCTAAGATCCTGACTAAAATGTCAGACAAATTAAACTCTTGACAAATTGAAAAATTTCGTTTAAAATTTTTTTTTTGCCTTTAAAGAAAAAATTTGTTTTTAAAGCAAAATTTCTTAAAATTTATGTGTATAATATAGATTTATTTCTGTATCAATTTTTAGAGTTTCAAATTTGAAGAAGTGAAAGGTGATCTTTTTGCTTGCCCTGTCTCGAGTTCCCTAGTCCACTGCATTAGCGAAGATTGCAAAATGGGCAAAGGAATAGCTTTGCTATTCAAAAATAAGTTTGGCGGAGCGGCTGAGTTGGCGAGCCAAAGTAAGTGGACATTAACTATTTCTTGGCAGGTAAATTGAGTCCGGTCAGTTTATGTTTTTCTGATTAATATTTTTATCTGCAATTTCAGAAAAAAAAATCGGAGAAGTGGCCATTTTGAAGAGGGACAAAAGATTCATTTACTATTTAATCACAAAGGCGAACTATTGGAACAGACCTACTTACAAGGACTTAAAAACGAGTTTAAATTCTCTAAAATCACACTGTGTGGCTAATGGTGTTGAATGTTTGTGCATGCCCAAAATTGGCTGCGGGCTCGATCGTCTTGATTGGAAAAAAGTTTCCGAGATGATTAAGAGCACGTTTTGCAATACAAATATTTCAATCAAAGTTTACGTAATGTAGTGCGCAATATTACAATTCCGTATCGAGCACATTCTCAGTGAACTCGTATGTGAAAAGTAAATTCAATGTTCTCGTGTGATAAAAGTAAATTCGATGTTCTCGTATACGATTTTCCGTTGAATAGTCGCTGTAACCCGATATTTTTTTTAATTGTTTTATATATAAAAGCGTTCTATTTTTATTGCTGTTTAGTCACTTTTGTGCTTTTGAGAGTCCGACAAACTTTTACCCAAGATTTACATAATCGAAAAAGTTAAATTAAACTTATTGCTAGTTTCTATCGTGTTTATGCGAAATAATCATAATAATCATAGAGACACATGGAAACATTTTTTTTTTAACTTTTGGACACCGACCATGAAATTTTGGTTTTGATAAATAAGAATCAACTTTGTTATTGAGAAGTTTTCGGAGAATAATTTAGTTCGTGGTAATGGACGTGCCGCGTATTTCATCTGATTCACTGATTTTTTTTTTTTTTTTTCCATTGGTCCCCCCCAAACATCCGTATGGTTTTGAAATGAGATACGTTAAATAAGTGAAACTTCCATTAGCGTCGATTCGTTACAGGAACAGCTGTACTGGCATTAAAAGAATAACGCACTCTGACGTAATCCGGATCAAACTCTTTTCTGAATTATGTCAAATGACCTAACAAAGCGCTGGACTAAATCCTCACACTAAGCTATATCATTCACCAGAGACACGTAGTGGTGTAGAGACGAACCTTTAATAGTCGCCAGTGGTGAAATCAAAAGCCACTACGACGCCCCTGTGCGAGTATACGCTTAACACTGATTTGACAAATCGCTTCGACGTTGCCTAGTTCACTTTGTTAAAAATGGCCGACAATCAGGGTCCATCTAAAAATGATATTGCGACCATTTTTAAAAGATTGCGATCGAATGCCTCTAATAAGGTTTGTAAATTTCAATATTTCTGATTGTGGACGATATATAGTTCACTCCGACATATTATAAAGTGCAGTTCTGTACGCTCGAGGGTCCAAAAAGGCGTAGGCCTACTTGGCGATATGTTAGCGAAAACCTATGGGCTACGTCATCTATTACTGATTCCAATGGCTGAGCGGATGAAAAGGAAATGATGCTCGAAACAAATGATATTTTTATCGAAGTATCTTTGACTCACCACAGCTGACCGCAATTTGACAGAAACGTCCATGTTGTGCCGATTGCGGGAAAGATAGTTACTTTTAGTCACAAGAATTCTGTGATGGATAGTCTTATAAATGCCAATCAAGTGGTTAGGCCTATTGCCGTATGGGCCTAGCCCGGATTGTTTTTCGGTAGCCTAGGCATGTAGTGGTTCAATAGAGGTTAACCAGATCGTTGAAAATAAAGCATTGAATCATCCTAAAGTTCTTGTGTAGCTTATTTGCCCTTTTCGGATGAAACAAAGCATAGATTTACATGTTTGCAGAAGGCCTTTAACGTAGTGACAACTCAAATCTAAATATAGTATTAGGAAAATATTTTTTTTTAACGATACTAGTGTGAAACTACGACAGCGTAACTCATTTGCTTTTAGAAAACGTTTGAAGTCTGAACTTTTGTGTACATGTCAAAAATAGGTACCCCATTTCAACAGTTAGCGATTTGTCAACAACCTGCAAGGTGTCAATGCGGGACTTCCGGTGTGTACGCCTAGAATGTACAGTAGCCAGCATAAAGTTACTTGCACCAAATAGGCGTAGGCCTACAGCACAATATCATTCACTAGTTTGATTGTATTGTTGATAAGGAGGCTTACCCACCCCAGGGGGGGAGACCCGAACCTAGCTAGCCTTGGTCTATAGGTTTGCTGTAGCGATTCCTAGCCATATTGACCATATTAAAATGTATATCTATAGCCTTTTCTGTCTCTGAGGAATTAACTTTGTACTGTACCGGATTTTGGCGATTGTTGGGTGCGTTGACCGACCACTGATATTTCACCTTTTGTTTACCACAGGTCTGCTTCGATTGCGATGCCAAGAATCCCACCTGGGCCAGCGTGACCTATGGCGTGTTCATTTGCATCGACTGCTCGGCGGTCCACCGTTCGCTGGGCGTGCACGTCACCTTCGTGCGTTCCACCCAACTGGACACTAACTGGACGTGGCTGCAGCTTCGGGCCATGCAAGTCGGCGGGAACGCCAATGCTGTGAGTTGGACGAATAACAAATAAATTCCACCGGACAGGAGGCTGTCCAATGTCGGGGAACCATTTAAATGCGGCATTAAAAATGTTTTAGCTTTGAAATCAGAAAATATAACCAGTTATGGTAAAGAATAAAAATTGGAAGAGGCAGGGATAATCTTTATAAGGGAACAGATTCTTTTAACATACAGTGAAAACCGAAGTTGTGCTGACAACAATAACAAATGGTGGGATAGTACTGTAAGCAAAAATAACTACTTAGTTACACAATATAGAACATCATGCATAATTAAAATTCATTTAAAACGTATTACCCTATTCCGCGTTTTTTTTAATAAATAAACTAACTGCGTTGTACATATATGGTTTGTTGTAGCGGTAGCACTTCAAATATTTCTTACCATTTCGATTGTTCTTTTCTGCTTAGAAAACGTACTTTTCGCAACACAATTGCACATCCACCGATGCCCAGCAGAAGTACAACAGCCGTGCCGCCCAGTTGTACAAGGAGAAGCTGCACAATTCCGCAGTCAGCGCGATGAAACTTCATGGCAATAAGGTAACCCTAAAATATTACCTTCCCACTGCCTCCCTGGCAGTATTTGGAACGACTGACGATGTCTCTTTCGTTTTATCTTTGATCATATGCTATGGCTTTGCCTCGTGTAAAGTCAGAGTGCAATGTGACATTGCGATGATGCGTCCATCGAAATTCCAAATTCCAATTCCAAACTGTGATCTACCCTTATTCCAGTTATCAATTCTGTTGATCACAGCAACCTTTAGTTCGGGTACACGTCGCCACTGCTCGGACCATTACTGCAAATTATTGAGCTAGTTTCACATGAGGGTGTGTATAGCGTGGGACAGGTTATGCACGACAAATACAAAGAACGATAAGCAACAAAGATGTGAAAAAAATAGGTTGTGCCGTCGGGGTGTTTACTTAACCATCGTTAGGTTTGAGTAGGTTGGGTACATAGTTAAATTCGGTTAGGTTAGATTGATTTGGTTAGGTAAAAATGGGTTCGTTGTGCATGGAAAACGGGCAGTAATTCCGTTGTCAAAAAGATAAAAAGATGTACAAGCGCACCTCGTGCGAGGGTACGGATTTCGTACGTATTCTGCCTCGTGCAGTAAAAAATATGTGCAAAACTGATTTAAAACGCTTTGGTTCGAAGCGGCTCAGCAACTTTTGGTTGGATGCAAATCGGCAACCTTTTGGTACATTTCACTGACAGAAGATTCTCTTCTTTTTTCTCTTGCAGTTGCACATTGATGCGCCGCACGGCGATTCGGCCGACTCGGCCCTCAACACGCCCGACAAGAAGGAGGTCGATTTTTTCGAACAGATTTCAGAAAGCATGTCCGTCAACAATGCCACCTTCACACCCGATGAATTCGCGGATGGCGCCGCCGGCGTGCCAATCAAAAACGGAAACTTGAACGCCGTGCCTGGTACGAGATTTCACGAGACCGCTTTTACGCTTTGGCCTGCATTTACGCGAGACGTTAGATTATCGCAAGCTGACGTTAATTAATTTATTGCAGAATTCATGCTCACTTGGGAAAGTCTGAAAGTCAGGGAAATTAATTTTGGTCATGGGAAGTCAGGGAAAATCGTCCAAAATTTGCAAGTGTCAGGGAAAATTGTGTACGCTAAGATCACTCTTTCCTTTTTCTTTGTGTCACTTGCCATTTACAATAATATTGCGCTATGTTAGGTTTTTTTTATAATAAAAACCCCATTTTTGGTAAGGGAAAATATATGGCAATTGCAATTTGATCTATAGAAGGTCAGGAGAAATTTTGATTTTGTACAGGGAAGTCAGGAAAAATTACGATTTTGATCAGGGAAAGTCAGGGAAGTTAAATTTAAGTTTTCAGTGTGAACCCTGCATTGGTATTCACGTATTTTTCCCACACCAATAGATGGCGCTGGACCCAATGTGGACGTAGCCTTAGGAACATCGCCCTCTGAATCTGCGAAACAGAGCGAGTCCCGGAAGCCCACGATCGGGCAGCGTAGACAGCCAGCCAACAAGAAGGGGGTGAGTCCACGAAAAATCAGCGTAGCTGCTGCTGTTGATTCTCACAAATGCCTTAATGTTTAACGTGGGTTCTGTTTGCCGTTGACAGCTCGGTGCCAAAAAGGGTGGCGGGTTCGGAGCGCAGAAGGTGTCGACCAACTTCACCGAGATCGAGAAGGAGGCCCAGCTGGCCGACCAGGCCAGAGAGAAGGCATCCACCGACGACAAGGCGCCGACGAAATCATCTAAAGACAGTGAAGCACAACAGATGTAAGTACCGGTACTGGAGGATCCCCAGAAAATTTTCAAATACCACTCGTTGTAGACCGGTCGGTATTGCGAACGACTGTGGTGCGACGGTCGCGGGTTCGATCCCCGCTAAGGGCTATCTTGCGATCAGTTTCAGTTTCTCCTATGCTCATTCTTCGCCAGCAATCGTGACTAAATTATGTGACGTTCTTTTTTAACATCTCGCAGGGCGTCCATAAGGCTAGCGTATCAGGATATCAGTTTGCAGAAGCAGAAGGAAGAGGACAAGCTTAAGCAATACGATCCTAAGAAAGCGTCCCAGTTGGAACGCCTCGGCATGGGATTCGGCGGCAAAAGGTTCGTAGGATTTTCGTTTTGAATCACTAAACTAGAATTGGTCGAATAGTTATCCGTGTGTGTACTAACTAAATGGTTGTGCCTCGTGTCCGTTGTCACCCCGTCCAGCAGCCAAGTGGCTCACTCCGCGGCGTCCGAGATGAAGACGATCGAACAGGAAAATCCCAACAAGGGCTCGTCGTCCAATTATCCGCGGAGAGAGAGGGATTTGTTCGAGGACGAGTTTGAGCTGGTCGGATTCACCAGCAGTGGACCTCCCAAGTAAGATCAATCTGCCTTTTTTTTTTAAACTTGAAATCACGACAGAGGAAGTAGAATGATCCAAGATAATTATTATTCATAAATATAATTTAAATTCGTATTAAGTGAAGAAAAGGAAAGTTTTTTTTAGAATTTAAATTCTTATTAAGTGAAGAAAAGGAAAGTTTTTTTTTAGAATGACTGTCGCAGGAGACATGTTGCAAAGGTAATGTATTATTGGTACAGACAGTTGTAACGTTTGTATATTGGGAAGGCCCTTACCACAGATCACATTGGTGTTATTTTACTGTGCGAGATTGTGAACATAATTTATACTTCCCTCTAGGAGAGATATAAGCGATTCTCTTCGCAACTTTACGAATTACATAGAGAAAAAAAATATGAACTTTACGAATTACATAGAGAAAAAATATATGAAATATCTTCTGTATTGAAGAAATTGACTTAATTTCCGCAAGCCAAGCAAACAATATAATGAAAAAATCGTTGAGTCATTCCTATGCCAAACTGCAACACGTTGTTCTTGTCTCTTGCAGATACAACGACAGTCCCTTCACCAAGGACGACCGATTTAGCGCCTACGGTTCCAGGGCCGACGACAAGTACGGCTACGGCGTGTCCAAGAGTTCTTCGTGGGAAACCGACAAGAAGAGCACCTATTTAGACGACAAGTCCAAGAGCAAGGACTACGAGGACGGGTGAGTTGTCTTTTCTCCGTACACGATGCCGACGTACCGAGGTTCTGACACTCGAATGGCAAAAACGTGCATGTGTATTGATCGATTATGATGAATTATTTCAGGCAAGGCCGTAGTCGCAAAGCTGCCCCTGCGCCATCCGAAACGACGGACGAGGCGGTCAAGAAGTTCGGCAATGCCAAGTCTATATCTTCCCAGCAGTTTTTTGGCGGCGGACCGGACGCTGATGTAAGCAATGCAGTTTTCTTTTGTCATTTTTAACCCCACGACTGTGCATGTGTTTAATTACAATGTGCAAACATCTAAGGATGGGCTATGGTGAGGGCCCAATTCAATTCCCGTCTGTCAAAAACGAAAATGTGCTATTTTTACCAGTGACTGCTACATTTACTGCTGCCATACTACTATGTCCGACCTGGATCTGCAACTATACTGCTATACTTCCTATCTGACCGAGTAGGAAGCGTGGTCACTCGCCGACCAGCGGATGTGGGTTTGATTCCAGGTGTCGATCGGTGGATTGGCAAACCACCTCAGCTTCTGACCTAGATGGGGGCCTTTAACGGGTGTCAGCACGGGTTCCACGGCTGTACTTCTATTTGGAACGAAGGCGTGTGTATGATATGTTCACGCCCGAAACATTTTGGAGGTCACGGTCGGGAATTGAACCAACGATCACGGGCGTGATTGGCGAACACCCTAGCGACTATCACACACGATACCACTTAAATATCATTGGATCTTGATATAACCTCATTCGATTTACAGTACGAGCGACGAACCAACCTGTCGCGCTTCGAGGGCTCGACCAGCATATCAAGCTCCGACTATTTCGGCGACTCCTCCTCGTCGACCTCCAACCGAAGCAAGGGAGCGTCGTCCCCCGGCGCCAACTACGCGGGTCCCGACCTGGAAGAGATTCGCGACGGCGTGCGGGCCGGCGTCACCAAGGTGGCCGGCAAGATTTCCAGTTTGGCCAACGGCATGATGAACTCTCTGCAGGTGAGCTTACTCGGTTTTTTCGGAACGCGTCTGCACGCTTGTGTCTTTTATTTATATTTTCTAGAATAGGCTGTAGACTGCTTGGTCCTGGGCTGTTCAGTAGTGCAGTAATTATGGCATTTGCCATTTCGATACTGGCATTTACATATATATATCCCTGCCCCTCACATATCTCCATAGAGAAACGAGGGTGCAGTAGTCCTGTGGCGCACTAGGCGCTACGGTGACTTCAAAAAAAAAAAAAAAATTATAGGGCTGTTTTATGATCGACGAATTGAGATTAATCTGGGTTGTTTTTAATGCGGCGTCTAGCTCAGTGGGTATGTCAACAGACTGCTGAGCGGGGTGATTCCGGGTTCGATTCCCGGCGCAGGCTCTATTATTGCCTAAACAACACGAAGGGTACAGAATCTCCTGCAGTGGTATTCACTGCAGTGAGGGGAATTTTCCCAATTCCAATAAACAAATTAACAATTACAAAGGTTTCCGCAATACATTTAAGAGTGAAGAGAGCATAGAAAAACTCATTGGAGGTTACAATTTGTGGCTGATGCTAGAATTAATTTGAAGAAATATATATATATTTTAGTTATAAGTTAAATTTTAGTTATAATTCTGGGGTTTGGAAAAATTCGAACATGGCTGTTTTGCAAGCTGGCGTTTTTTTTAATTTATATTATTTCGTATGGTGGGGTAAAGCGAATTCTTAAAATATATTATCCTTGGTTAACTTTATATTGGGCTGATCTTAAATCATGGCCGTTGTCGTAATAAACCATCTTTCCTCGAATCTTGCAGCGCAAATGACACAATCAAGCATCTTGGAATATTCCTAAATACTTTCTTGTATGAGGGTAAGGAGTTGCCCTTACACCTAGTTCATGTTTTTACCACCAGTCTTGGCACTGTGTAACTTGCATGTTACACCCATTTGACACTGGGGAAAAAATCGTAATTCGAAGGAAATGTTAATTTATACGTTAACCTTGCGAGACTCCCGATAGAATTGAAACTAGTTTAACAAAAGCTAAATTGGAAATTGCGTGTGTACAGTATATTTGAGTTTTGGTTTTAATTGAATTGTTTACTAGAACTAGTTACTCAAGGACGAATGTTTAAGGCCTGTGCACATAAAATTCCGACGAGTTTTTTTTTTTTTTCTGTGACGGCATAGGAGGCGTATTAAAATTAAATTACCATATAGAGGAAATAATGCCAGAAGACAAACGTTATACACCGTGTATGCATGTTTCAAGGCTTGTCCACACTTGTAACAAACTTGATACACGAAAATGATACATGCATTTGATTTAGAACCAGATATCCGTATCGTATCACATTATTTACCAAACTCCCGTATCAAAATGATACAAAGATCAGATAAGAGCTGTTCCCACCAAGAGCTTGTATTTCTCCGACACATCAATGGGATCAAAAGACCAGAGGGATGATTTGATACAGAACCAGATATTCTCTAGTTGTTTACCTGTGTAAGTGAACGGCGCACATTGGTGTTCTTGGTTTACGTCACAATGAATTACGTGGGCATACATGTGTGGTTGGGTGCACTAGGGGGCATTTTATGTGTGTTGTCAGTTTCAGCCTCATTCAATTTCCCAAATTTCATTTCATGCGTCTTATTATTTACAGGATCGGTATGGTTATTAATAAATCAATTTAAAATATTTAAAAATAAATGGATGGCATTACTGAAGTGCTATAATGGAATTACTACATGGACCGGGAAATACGGGACGGACATCGCCACGCATTAGAAGATCTTGGAAAATCAAAAAAACGACGTATGCATGTCAAGTTGGCGTGGGGGGAACTATAATGTCAAGTCTTGGCTTCGTTGATTGGGATAGAACCGATTGCCTTCATCATTAAGGGATCGGATTTATTGGAATGCATGACGCACCCCGTGGTGACCTCAGTAGGGCCGATCATGGATCTGTTTTGTCAAGAAAACTGATAATTGGACCCGAGTGTAGAATCTTGATCACACTGTTGGTTTTTGTGTGATGCTTCCTGATTGGCAAGTCGTCACTGTATATTTTTTGTTTTAACAAGTAATTCCATTTCAGAAAATTTAGATTTTTTTTTATATTCCATGCGGGGGAACATAAATAATAGATGATTACCGGTACTTTGGAATTTGCTAGTATTGGAAGTTTTGCTTGTCGATTTGTGTGATGCTTCCTGATTGGTCAAGTCGTCGCTATGTATATTTTTTGTTTTAATTTTAATTATATTCTTCACCGATCCATGGTTGGCCCGTTTCAGCTCAACTAATGTTGTCCCCTCCTATCGTGTTCGTGAGCAATCATGCACCGACCAATATCTTGATTCTTGCTCTTGTTACCTTCATGTTTTACTCATTTGATAACATGGAAATTGGGCATCTGTTGGTAGTTTAGATCCTTGAATTCAATATTACAATAGTTGGAATATTTTTGCAGCATTTCTACCATTAAACGGTTAATCCAGATCAATTTAAAAATCCATGTTTTTCTTTGTTAAAAAAATTAAAATTTGCCTATCCAAAACACTTACGCTGCCTCTTTTTACCGACATTTGTTATGATCCAGTTTGTTTCTCTTTGAACTCGGTTATTAAAATAGTTTTTTGTCCGGAGATTTATGATGGCGATGCCCTTCATTAGTGGGGAACAGGTTTGAAATTTTATTAATATTTTGGAGTATTAATATAATGAAAATCTTAATCTAATATAATTTTACTGTAAATTTAAAATTGTGTCCAGCACCATTTCAGTATGAACATATATTTTCATCAATCGATTAGTTGCCCAGTGGGTAGAATGACCAAACTTGTGGAACGACGGTCCGGATTCGATCCCGGGGTATTGGTTTCAATGCGCCCCTCTTGTCAGTGCCATAGCACCTCGAGGGGTACAGAATCTCCTGTAGTGCAATACACCACGGTGTAATTTAAAAAATATATATTGTCGTATTTTAATTATTTCAGGCAAGGTACTTGGTTATTGTCATTTAAAATAATTAATTAGCAGTTGTCAAGCTTATTTCAAAATCAAAATTAAATTATACAAAGAAACAGTCATGTCTACTTTTGTACAAAATTATAATAAAGTTACGATTTATTGGTGCTCGGTAAAAGTTTTATTTTGATTTGGTTTATTTGTGATGGAAGGAAGTCAAGTTTTACTGGTATCCTATCAGGAAAATAAAACTTTAAATTAAATATTCGAAATTAGTATTTTTTGCTCAGTTTTCCATGAGACTCAATCTGGATGTGTATAAAATATTTCCCGTTTATTTTCAGTAACGCGACATGGTATATGAACATGGAGAATTTATATCTCCACATTAAATATTTGTAAATGAAAGGTTCAAATAACAATCACGATAAAGGCCTATTTTCAAAGTATAAATATGTATTCGGATCATATTTAATGAATTTTCTTCCAATGGAAATTTTACTGTACATAAATGCGTTAGCGCACAGACGTGTCATTATTTTCCCCCTCCAAGGTCGACGATTATGTCTGGTCGTTCAATTATCACCAAACCGTAATTTATTGACGGGTGCATTCATTTCAGCTGTAAAATTAAAAAAATAACCATGTGCGTGCACACAAACAGGATGATGCGTCACACCAGTGCAGTGACATGTGCAGTACATGTTACCCAACTCCTTAGAGAATGACTATTGGGCAAGTCTGCCGTCAGACAAGACTGTTCCAAATTGCCCGACAAAAATGCGTTTGAAAAAATAAAAAACGTACCCCGACACGCCAGTGCTCCATATACACGTAAATAAAAAATATATAATTTATTTTTTTCTAGTTCCCCAGTTGCACAGTCCTTCGAATGATGTGGCGGTATTCGGCGCGTCTCAACTTATTTTCGTTGCCAAATGATCACGTTTCGCTTGTCGCAGCATCTCGTTCTCCTGTTTCTTCTTCAGGTTCTCAACTGCTCTCCGGTCTCTTTCCAGCTGCTTGGATTCTCTGAGCGCGGCGTCCGCCTCGTTCATGATGTCACTGTCCATGTCCATCGAGCCCTCCCAGGAACCTTCGTCGTCCACCCAATGCTGCAACTCGGAGCTCTAGATAAATTGCAAAAAAAAAACAATGTTATATGTACGAGAGGTAAACACATTGGTTGTTACGCGTTTCGATTACAAAAATTCGTTTATATTTTCCTCGTTCAAATCAACTTTTTTGCAAGTGCAGAAATTCCATTATTGGTGATCAAAACAGAATGGACAAAACTGTTTTAACTGGTACCAATTTTCTACGACGAGGTCAATTACACTTTTGAAAACAAACACGTTATGTCCCTCGTGTCGAATTCGGGCCCCGACCCTCGCGAGCCCGACACCTGGTGACTTTAGGGAGCAGGAGCCCTTTGGATAATCTTGACGGAATACAGAGGTGGTTTGCCATTGCCTTCCCCCGCGCAGTACCACGAGCCAATCCAATGATCGACTACACCGGGAATCGAACCCAGATCCACTGGTTGGCGAGCGAGGATGCTCACCACTCGGCCAGATTAGACGTACTGGCCGATTGAAAAAAATATGGCGACATATAAAATATTCAAACTGACCACCACGGTAGCAATTTTCGTATCGACTGCCAGTCGCTTCGAAATACCATCAGTTGATATAGGTAACAGTTCTTCTCGTTTCTTTATGATTATCTAGAGAAAATGAACACAAGGGATATTATTTAAATAATTAATTTTATTACAAGTAGTAGGCCACCGCAGTTGCCATTTTTCAAACATTCCAATCATTTTTATTATAATTGTTGTGCTTGTAATGTTCAAGAAAATGACTGGAAAGAAGTGTTTGTTGTACAAACCTTGGTCGGTTTTCTGATTGCGGGAACCATGCCCTCAAAGTAATCGACTTCTGGCTCGTCCTCCTTGCTCGCCTGCCGGTTGAATCGATTGAAGTTGCTGTAGTTGAACTGGTCACGCGTCGTCGCCGGAACTGCAGATCGCGTCGGGTCCAGCTTAGCCAACGGATCCTCATTCTCGACGACAGTCACGGCGCTTGGGAGTTCGTCCTCCCAGGTCATCCAATTATGCAATTCTGGTCCCTACAAGATTCCAAATTCGTTTCGAATTACTACAAAACCAGTGCTCAGTGGCACCCATAACGGTTAAAAAACAGTCAGTGGACAGCTGTAACAGTGACAGATGTATCAAGTCAAGGTTTGTACATAGATATGCGTACTGTATACGTCAGTATATTGCTGTGTTTATTTCGATTTTAGATTTAGATGGGGTAATTGCCGCGCGTTAGAATTGTGGTAATATGGGAGAGTATCTGGAATTGTACTGTTTGTTAAGGAGGCTTACCAGCCCTGCTCCCCTCCCCCCCTTTCCCATCCATGGCTCGACCTAGTAATTTGTAATTTGGCCTAATCTGAGCTTATGACCTTGGTAGGGATCTGCAACGTGTACCTGACAACGTACAGGCACGGGTCTCATGGCTTTCCTTCCATTCCGAAGAAAGGTACGAATTTTTATCGCCCGAAAAATTCGGGCGGTATTGACCAGGGACCGACCTCGCGATCACGTGCGTATATAACGCTCACCTAAGCGATATAACGCTCACCACAACACCACCGAGACCTCCTCTTTATGCAGACATATTACTCAAAGGTGTAACCACATTCGCCGGTAGGCCAGTTGACAGGCGTGACACTTTGGGAATATCACTTCTGCTTTATTGGTTCATATCGAAGTTACCGTGAAAGGTTTCAGACTCTCACCTCGTTATTTGGAAACTGCTGAACGGGCATGGCCGTTCGTACGACGTCACAGGTGATGGGCAGAGGCGTGTCAGAGTTACGTCGACGCCGCCGGATACAGCAGAAGGCGCGCCTGACCACCGCCGCGATGGCAAGGAATACCTTGCCGAATTTCGCCAGGACAACCCTGAGGAAACTCATTTATAAGCCAGCGTTGTGGGGAGGAGTATGGGGGGGGGGGCGTAGAGTAGGGTCCGACGATTTTTGGCTCGAGTTTTCTGCCCACTGTAGCACCAGTCACATGCTGTGCCAATCCCGTCCCCGCACAAGGTGTCCTAGTAAAGTATTGATGTTTTTTGGCGGGTTGGCAGCTACTTATTCTGGGATTCTTTGCATTGACTGTACGGAGTAACAGACGGCCTATGGCCAAGAACGGTCGTGCAACTATTTAATGGTCCTTTGAAACTGTGAACGGCTTTTTCGAGTGTCGGTCTACTTTTTCAAAAAGATAAACGGGTAAAACATTGAACTGTTGCAAACAAAATGGTTAATAAATTATAGCTAAACGCGCGTCAAGTTCACTGAGGTGCACCATTGGAGTCATGGGATTTTTGGCATAATTAGGAGACCGGAAGTCCGGAACCGGAATTGGACATATTTTCTTGTGTTGACGAAGGGGAGAGCGCTGTACCGTAAGTTTAGTTTTCTGATTCTTTATGATATAACGTATAGTTGTATGCGTATTTAATTTCTACAGATGAGCATACAATTCCTGTAGTTAGATCTCATCTCACGATTAGAGATATTCGTTTGTATTTATAACTCAATTTTGTTAATCGTTTAGAACGATTCAAGATTTGATGCAGGGTATGGTGTTTTCCCCATATTGTATGTTGTTCTAAACATTCGCCAGATGGCACTGTGTTTCAAATGATGTTCAAACGCCATGCTTTGCGTTTTATAAGTAGGCTTTCGTTTATTCCTTAGCCTGGGGTACTGGCGTTACCCCTGCTTCCATTAGGGAGTCCAGAGCATAGGGGTGGATCCTGCAGCCTGGCTATTCCAGCTGCCATCCCTCTTTCCTTCCCTTCCCTGCCCCTCACATATCTCC
>JAUJYS010001062.1:0-18935 GCA_033995665.1 Melogona broelemanni | reverse complement strand
TTAATAAAGAGGTGCTGATTACATATTTATTGTCTATACGTTGATATCTCTACGGATTGAACCCTAACTCACCTTTTTAAAAAAATTAAAAAATTGGAAAAAATATGGAATTATTAACAAAATTCGTTTTTTTTCTAGGGTATGAAAAGTGCAGTTTTTATTGTTGTTTTTGATTAATAAAGAGGTGCTGATTACATATTTATTGTCTATACGCTGATATCTCTACGGATTGAACCCTATGGAATTATTAACAAAATTCGTTTTTTTTTCTAGGGTATGAAAAGTGCTGTTTTTTATTGTTGTTTCTGATTCGGGTTCGGGTTCGGGTGTGGCGACTATACATCAAGATCGTCGCCTTCACCTCCCATGGGAAAAATGAGAGGGAGATTTACCAACCCTTAGCCCTGACCTAGGACAAGGCTAAGAGGGTTGGTGGGAAGAAGGAGGAAATGAAAAGAAAAAGGGATTGGATATGGAGATGAAGTAAGGTCGATTCTGTGGTACTGGAATGTGCCCCTCATATATCGCCACAGCGACGCGAGGGGTTCAATCACCTCCTGTAGTGTTATTCACTACAGTAATTCGGAATAATAAAAAAAATACATGACGAAATTTTGTTGCTGTATATTGATCTGCTTCACGGATGGTGTTAATTAAGTGATGTGAAGGAAAGGAATGGCAGCTGGTATGGCCAGGCTGCCTTCACCCCTAAGCTCTGGACTGGGAGTTCAGGTGGATAGAGAAAATTAAGGCACATGCATGTTTGTCATTCGTGGTATATTTGTGTACAATTTTCGCGTTTCCAATTTTATTGATACCATCTATTTTTTATAAGGTGGAATTGCACCTGGAAAAAAAATATTTGGAAATTTGAATGCCTCATCAACAACATCAATTTTTTTCCAATGAAGGCCAAGTTCATGTTTTAAGCGAGTGCAATGATTCGGTAACTTAACGACTAAATAATTTCTGGCTTAATACCCGGATTGTTTACGTAACTATTTTAGTCGGCTTAGTTAAAGTTCAATCATGCACGCACATGTGAAAAGTAATTATAGAAACCATGTTTTTGGGGGGAGTTTACTCGCCCATGTAATAGCTGCTATAAATTTATGATCGATTCATGTTTAATTATTTGTTGTTTCAAAATGCGATGCGAACGTAATTAAGAAAATACCATGGCTTATTCTGTCTCTAGGTGTAGATGATGTTATAAAAGAGGTCAAATAATTAATATTCTCTATCGCTCAAAATAATGATGCATAACCATCTTGAATTTTGGAGTATTAGTTCCCAAAGCCCTGCAACGTTGTTGCACTTACGATCATTCATTTAAATTAAATAACAAATTAAAAGACCAATTGACATTAAAAAAAACTGGCAATTGTTGGCTTTAAACTGCTGCAATCGGAGATTTGATTTTCTGATACAGACTACCAAACATCGTCAACTATATAATAAGATTTGATCTGTAAACAAGTAATCCTCATTATTTTAATAAAATCAATATTTTGAGATGCTTAATGCATCTTTGTCAGAATTTGGAAAATAATATTAAAATTTAGAAATTTGCTAAATATTTAAGTGAAAATTTTTATAAATAGATTTTGTCGCAATTTGCACTTTGTTTTCAAAAATCTGTTAGGTTGTCTTCGCACACCATTTTTTTCCGATTGTCACTTGCTGGTGAAAAAAAATATAGGTATCGGATATCGGATATTTGTGACACGCCACCGGTATTTGTAACACACGCGTGCCCGTATACTACTGGGAGGAGAAAATGGCTCGATGAATAACGATCATATAGAGCGGGCAGCCCTACATAACGGTGGCGACGCATCACCTGTTTTGCCGCCACAATGATATATCTAATAGCTCAGAAAATGAGCTCGATTGGTGGTCAAGAAACGTCAGGTTGTACTGCTAAACCTTTTTCATCGCCAAATAGATTGTTTGGAGAGTTAAGCAACTTTTGCGTTAACGTTTTATTGCTGATTTTCAACACAATACAATCCAGCAAATAAACTGAAATGAGATACGCTATTTTATTTTTTTGAAAAGGTGGTAATAGCTAAAATGGAGCAATTTACTTGCAAAACTTGCAAAAAAATGTGAAAGTGCTGTCTTATATTTTTGATGACAAAAAGTCTAATTTTCCTTTTATTTCATGAAAATATAAAGTTTTTCGAAAGGACAACTTGTTCCGGGTCAGTGTGTATCGTCACGGACCATGTTTCCCATTCGCTTAAATTTGTGCACAGCCTATTTCGTCGACGTCCTAAACGTCCTACAATTCTAATCCAAATTTCAATCATAAATGTAAATGATATTGCCATAATGCTTGCCATAACAATTGAAGGTTTTGCATTCCACACTCTGCGTCAAAATTTGAATGCTAATTTAAATACCATAACTCGAATACTGATGCGTATCGTCTGCGATTGACGAATTATTTTTTTTTAACTGTTTAAAAAAAAAAAAAAAAAAAAATTCCACATCCTGTAATGAAAAATGAAGGTGATGGGATTGAAGTAAATCAACACGTCTAATTGGAAATGATTTATTTCTGTAACGTTTCTTGAGCAGGAACGGCGCATCAGATTTGCTTTTTTGGTCACTCAACCGTTCAATATGTTAAGGCACCACTTTTGAGAGTCGCTAGCAAATCGCCGAACTAGGTTAGTGTGCTGGAGGCGGATGCCAGTGATGCCAACGGACAAATTGATGAAATTAAATAAACAGAGCAATCAGAGGTGAGTCTGTATGTGTATGAGTATGTGTGTGTGCGAGCAGTTGTAACTGCGCCCCCCAAGAAAGGGGGTGGGTCCGTATAAAAGGCAGATGACAAGCATCCGCTCGGACATTTACATATGGTCGGTGATACGTGAGCGATGCAACATCACACGCGTCTTCGCCAATTCGGATTACTGCTGACGATCTAAGAGACACATTCGCACGTTGGTTGCCAAAGTTTGTGTTGTGAGGAATTATTTGGTGTGCTGCGTCTGGCTACGACCATCCAATATGAACGCCCAAGTAAGTGTCACGTCGCCAGCTGTTTTTCTATTGTGAAACGCGATCGTGAAGCAAGAGTGATTAAAAGACATGTGACTTAATTCGGTAGAAATTTGAGGGAGTGGAGAATTATAATGGTGGATGGAAAAATGTACTTTCAACGTCCACAGATTAAAAACGAATATATTTCGAATCAATATATATTTTATTTTTATTTTGCGTTGATGTAAAGAACATTCGGTGACCGCAAAGATTTCCTATCAAGTTAAACTTTTCAAATGTTCCGCTAAAAATATTTTTAAAAAAAAGTTATCAAATAAAAATCACATGAAAAAATTATCAGTTAATTTTTGTCAGCAAGGTATACATAATGTTGTAAAGTTAATTAATAGTCGATTAAAATTATCATCAAAACATCGAAATGTACTTTTTTTGCACGAAAATAAAATAAAATGTGAGTTTTTGTGCGCGGCATACAGATTGTTTTTTAAATATTACTTTTAAAGCTAAAATAGTAAGTAAGTATTTATTAGTTATACCTACTAAGCACTTCAATTAATTTATTTAATCTTAACGAGAATAAAAAATGCAATTTCTTGCCTTGTCTAAAATACTTCATTATTCGTTATAAAAATTGCCAAAAATCTGTCATTGTCAACTTCGTAACATTAATCTAGAGAAGCTGATGTTTCATAAAATCATTGACGTTCTACAAAAATTACCGACGCTGCCAGATATTGTAATCAACACGTCTTTTTTCCATCGAACTGCAGGTAACGGGAATATGTCTTCTCATATTCCCCATCTGCTTCACGTCCGGTCTACTCATCCACGAGACTCCGCCATCCACCACCAGGGGTACAACTTCTCTAACCCCCGCCTACTCCATCTCCTCGGCCGCCCACTCATTCCCGGATGCATCCCATCATCCACACTACGCCGTCTCCCAGCCTTCCCCCTACAACTACGGCGAGCGTCTTGATGGCCCCTCTCCACACTTGTCCATGGAGGAACCCCTTCATGACACCGACGCCGCGGCCGCTCGTATCATCACCCGTCACCGCTCCAAGAAACCACGTCGACGACCCCCACCGCCACGCCCCAAACCCCACGTCAAGGACAACTACGACCTGCGCCGCTACTACGAACGACTCAACAAGTCCCCCATCTTCAAGAACGGAGGACCCGTCGTGACTACCCCATCCCCGCCGGTTATGATCTACCGAGGACCTGATCGACCGCTGGAGCCGTATTACCAACGCCCTCCTTCCACCAAGATCCAATACAAGAGGAGGCTGTACGAACCCAGATCTCCCAACGACCTGGCTCGACGATCCAGCAACCATCCCCATCGATTGTTACGTCGCTCCTACTCCATCGAGAACAGGAATGGCGACACGCGGTTATCTAACGATTCACTCTCCACCTCGCTGGAGGAAGTTCCATTCCCTACCGGAAGCGAGAGCAACGCCACCTTGCAGTCATCAGCAAGTACTTCCTTTCTCAACGAGTACAACTCCAAATCGGGCGTCTTTGCTGACATCACCCGTCTCAAGGAGCTCCAAGACGACAGCGACTACCAGCACGCACTCGAACTGGACGAGGACCAATCCTCCACCACCGCCCTCACCGGCAAGCCGAACTACGACATTCATTCGGGCGGGATCTTCGAGACAGACGACAAAGTGGACAACGCGACTGATTCTTCCGAAACCGATTCAGTTAAAACCGGAAACGGAACCGAATCGAAATTGCAGCATCGGTCCATGTACACCAGACACCGGTACGACCGCTATGACCTCGACTATGACTACTTTGCGCCTGATCCGGCACCAGTGCGGCAGTCGTCCGGTAGGTCGAACCGACACGGCCGGAAACGGAACCTGAACAGCGGGAGAAACTCGTACCGCGAGGAGGGCAACTATGCGAGAGACCAGCCGGAAGGACGTCGTCGATCCCAGGACTTGGATCGTTACCGGGAGAACTTCCGGGTAATGGATCACTACGACGGCGGATTCACCGCTCCGCGGGCGCGTCCCGATAACCGATACCGAGGCGGCGGTGTTTCTGCCGGTCGCGGCAAGCCAGCAGCGCCACCCGCCGCCAGCCACCCTCCTCCCAGACGGCCCCAGCACGGCGAGGAATATGATTTCGAGGATTACGAGCTGGTGCCGCCGCGAAGCAAAGGTCGGTCGGTGGATTCGCGGAGGCGGTCGAGCAGCGTCGGTCAACCGGAGGTCCGAAGACCGCGTGTCAATCACCAGAAGATCGCGTTGAATTTTGACGTCAGGCGAAATCGTCGACCGAAGAACACCAACACCCGAAACCAAAATGGCGGCGGTGACCGACTACAAAATGGCGTCGGTGACCGAATTCAAAATGGCGGCGACAGAATCCAAAATGGCGGCGACATAATTCAAAATGGCGGCGACAGAATTCAAAATGGCGGGGGTGGTAGAATCCAAAATGGCGGTGACCGAATTCAAAATGGTGGCGGTGACCGAATCCGAAATGGCGGCGGTGGCAGGAACCAAAATAGCTACCGGGCCGAACGTAACGGTGGAGACAATGTGGATCAAAACACCAGAACTGTGTCCAACTACGTTCGCTCCAATGAAGGCGGTCGCGGCTACTCTTCGTCATCCGACGGGTCGACCCGGCGATCCAGACCGTCGCCCAACAGGTCAAATAACCCGGCCCGGCAACAACGACCCGCCGCGCCATCATCCTACAGTGACGGTGGTCAACGGAGTGAGTCGTACGACTACGATTACCCGTCGCAAAACTTCAGGCGGTCGGAGCAACGTCGAATAAACAATCCGAACGTGTCGTACGACGACATCGATTAGTCACGCAATCACGGACAGTTATATATATATATTCCTACATTTCACCTTTCTGATTGATTCAGAAAACAAGGCGGCATTTTTTATTCCTCGAAGAATATCATCTCCCATTAAATCATAATCTAACTGCTCATGTTTTTTATATATGCAAATAATACAGTGTATTATGAATCGTAGACGGTTTCCGCTAGCACGGGAATTGACATATTAAAAACGCTTTTTTTTACAAACAGATTTTTAAATTTATTCTCCAGATCCACTTTTCGAGTGAAACGATTTCGTCGACTTCAACTTTGGCGTTCGAATTTTTAGCACGTGCAATTTTTTAATCAAATTCGAAATATTGACAATTTCCGAAATTTCGACACCGAATATCGTTAAAATCAATGTGACTTCTTGATTTTTTTAAAATAATTCCGTAAACTTATTGAATCACCCTTATAACTCACACCAGAATGGTGAATGTGCCACTATGTAAGTTTGACCCCTACAAACATTTCTATTTCGAGTGTTGGAACAATCTAACAGAGTCTCAAATGCAGAGCCTGTTGAAATAGGACAACTCCATCTTTGTCAATAACTGGGTTTTGACCATTTGTTAGAATAATTACCATTTGGTGAAACATTTTTGCGCAATTGTGTAAGTGTGCGTATACAGATTAAGACGCCATATTTTTTTACTGACAAACTTCAACGTTAACGAATAGGGTGTTTTGTATTCTAAGAATCTTTGTTGTTTACGCGTTCGGTAGTATTATGTTTGGAAGCGCGCATTATACTATCTACTTTTATGTGGGTCGTTCGGAAGAGGCGAAGGGTTTCATAAACAGGAAATTATTGATCACGAACTGCTGAAGAAAAAAAAAAAAGTTTGGCCGCAGTCATGCGAAGTTGTCAATCAGCATAAATCAAGATGTTCTCGTTTATTGAGTGCGCTAGCCGTTTAAGTAAAAAGATGGCGAAGAAAAAAAAACCTTGTTCAGCTATTCTGTGGCATTGACTTTTTTGTGTGTGTGTGGCTGACGGTGGCGGTCAGTGGGTGGGCAACCATGTGATCGGCCATTGTTGGCGATTTACGAGCCGACTATCAGCTGCTAGGAAAAGCGGGGAAAACTTAATTACAGGTATCGGTCGAAGACGTCCAACCGATCCACCTCCCACCCACCGAGCTGCTTGGACGACGACAAGTAGACGGTCGATTGTACATGAGACGGTTGAAGTCATAGTGGTGTAAGTCATTTTATTATCTTTTACTGAGAAGCGAGATGTTTATTAAAATTACTCCATAGATATCTATGCGTTTTGGAAATTTATGCCGCCTTCTACCGGCTTTAGACAAAAGGTTTTTCTCAGTTCACAATTTATTTCAATAGTTTGACATGATTTATACATATTTGAACTATACTAAAAAAATGCAAAATATAACTTACACCACTATGTTTATTTCAGACTTTTTTGACCATGTTCACTGTCAAAATTAAGCATCCTGATTCACTGATTTTATATATTCTATATTTTATAGCCTGGCTATTTTCCAGCTGCCTTCGCCTTAAGGCCCTCCCTTTCCCTGACCCTCACATATCTCAATAGAGACACGAGGGTGCACAAAAATCCTGCAATGCACTAGGCGCTACGGTAATTTACAAGAAAAAAAAATATATATCTGTCAACTTTGCGCGCAATTGTGGACGTATCGCTTATTTGCTATAATTTTCACCATGATATACGCTGCGGTTGTTGATTGAATAAAAATTAACAAAATTATTTAAGAAACATAAAGTTCATCACCAAGTGATGAACTTTATGCTTGTTAAATAATTTTTTCATGGCCACATATTTCACATATTTTCTTTTTCCTATGTTTCACTTTTGTTTACAGCAAAACAAATTTAGTCTCGCCTATTTCATCAGAAATTTAAAATTGTTAAAGGATGGTGGCGCGTGCACTTTTTCTGTTTCATCACCGCGCATCTCGTATTGGAGAACTTGACAGTACTATTTTGAAAAGCAAAATCTCCCCCTTTCTGATACAGCTTTGAGGTTGACCGAAAAAATTAGCGATCGTTTATCAAGCACCCCATTCAAAGACCACACCGGTTCAATCAATTAGAAAGAAATTCCTCAATGGAAGATTCCTCAACTTATGAACAAGGACACCATCGCCCAATCCGAATCGCGCTCTCGTACGTACGTTGAAGAAAAAACCACAACTCATGGCTGCAAACGATACTGCGAATAAAATACCCCAACCTGCCGTGTCCTTTTCAATGGGGCTTATAGCGTGCTGCTGGATAGACAATATTTAATTTTCGGTAACATTGACCTGCGTGCGTGTAGGACAGCGTCCCGCTCGCTGTGATTTGCGACTCTGTTCCTCCCAACCCAGTGTTTATAGCTTCTGGAATTGAGGGGCTGGCATGTAGTGTTGAATGGCACGACCGAAGGACATGGCGAACTGAAGAATGATAGCGGCGAACTCGGTAAATACTGGGATTTACGGGTTGGTCATCTCATGGTTTGTTTACACGAATCCGCCTCTCTTCGAATTACCAGTTTTTAACAATGTGATCTGTGGACAATGGTCGGGAAGGAAAACCAAATATCTTCTACAATAGCTGGTAGCAGGTATCCATTCATTCTCATCACAACGATATACTTTTTTATATTTAATATAATTTTTTCAATAGTAGTTTAAACACTTTTAATGTTACGATTGTTTTCTATCTCAATCAATGAAGCTAGAAAATTATTAAAGCTAGCAATTTCGTTAAAAAGTTATATTAAAAGAATAATTTCAGTAAAAACTATGCTGGAAAATATTGGCTTGGGTTTGGTTACATTTCACATAATGTTGCCAAATTTGAATAATTGGCAACATTTTCTTTAAAAGCAATATTTTGTTTGCAAATTTCTTTATTTTGAAGCTATTTTAGTTTTAAAGCAATATTTTGTTTAAAAAAAAAGTATTGAAATATTCTTTAAACGAATATTGTTGCTTCTGCACTAAATTAATTACGATAAAATTGTTTGCTATTATTTATTGCTCGTATTGTGATTAAAAATAGCAAACACCATTTCAGTCTTCTTTGCGATGAATCTAATTAGAAAGATGCCTTATCGCAAGCTATTATTTTGTAAACGGCAGAGGGTACCTTACTATAATGGCAGAAATATCGGCCATTTTTTATTTTATAATATCATAACCTCGGTTTGATTGTCAACATCATTGAAAGTCACGAAGCCAAACTGATGGATGTAATAAAAGAGGAGGTAAACATCTGCAATATTGCACCATATTTTTCAGAGAAATTTGTAACACTTTATGCTTACAATATATGGCTATTGAACTCTAGGTTCAATATTGTTTAGTGGGTTCAATAAAAACATTTAAAACTTGCGCAACGCATTCAGGACAAATTTATGCAACGCTATAAATATATTTAAAACTGAGAGGTTCGTGATTATGGAAACCCTGAGACCCGTGCTTCAAAATACACATATAGTGCTCTGTAAAATAAATTTTTATACCATATTTTCAGTAAATACCATAAAATAATGATGTGCGGAAAAAATTATCACAAAATTGGGATGTTGCTTGATGGCACAGTTTCATCACAAAAATATATTATTTTTGAAAATGAAATTTGGAAACTGTTCCACTGGATCGCAGGACCTCAAGAGTATATTTTTACTAATATTTTATTGCCAATGGTCGTGGGATCCAGTCAGAAAGGTTATCTACACCGAAACTCTTTACAACACCCTCAACCACGCAAGACGACGTGGTCACGTGGATCAACATATGTGTTACGAGTTTTATAGTAGGCCTGCTGTTACAGCTTACCTGCGGCTTTCGCAATTCATGGCGCCCATATTAAAAATAGCTAGTCTTTTTCACATGGATTCGTAAATGGTAACTCAGAGGTGCCAACAAGTGTCAACGCTCGAAAGGTACACAACCCTATCGGTGTAAGTGCAAAATATAATTACTTTTGCCGCGGATTGGACACAGTTTTGTTTTTATATCGCAAATAAAAGGTTCATTTATACACTTTTGTACAAGTGATATGAATCAGGAGCATAGTTTTCAGCGGTCTTTTTTATTGCGTAAAGATTAAAGAACTGTCTAATGAAAACAGATACAATCATGATTCTTGAGTTTGTATAGAACACTTATATCAGTTTGATGTACAATTTGGCTGAGGTTGCATAGTAAGCTGAATTTTTCGAGTTTCTTGATCGAGGCTAAATTGATTTGTGGTGATCCCAAGACATTTTCTTATTTCTTCAGGTGCTGTTCTGAAACTACAGTACATAAACTTGAACTTGCAATAATGTAAATAACTCAAAAAATTTTAATTAACGTCGACATTTTTGCCGTATATTGATCTTCCTCACGAATGGTGTTAAGGCGATGCTTGTGATCACTCGTGATAGATCTATGTACAACTCTCATGTAAATAACTCAATTAAAAAATAAATAGTGCAAATCAAAATTAATAAAACGTATACAGTTAGGAAAACAGAACAATTGAAATTTTAACCATCATATATTTATTTTCTATCATACAACTAGCCGAATCAAGATTAATATTAACTGAAGCGTTGATGATAGGATTCAAAAGGGTTGAAGTTGTCAACTTTATGTTCAAATCGTGTAAGCTGTAAATTAGCGGTAAAATATATAACCATCGTAAGGCAGTAAAAGTCAAAAGCAAGCTGTCTGCGAATACAAAAATTATGTATTGGTCCATGCCTAATAATTGTCTGAAGATCGACGGCAATAATTCAGAGACCAAATACTATGATTAAGTCATTTTTTTATAAATACGCTCGTATAAGAAACGTGATCGACATATCCTCATATGAAAATCAGCGAGTCTCAAATACCTAGGAAATGACATTCGAGTTACTTAAGTATTGTTTTCATACAAGTACATTATATTGCCAATTGATGACCAGTGGTCTATCATTAGCTCAGTATGAATTATAAAATTACAACACACTCAGCTTCGAGTCTTTAAATTCCTTGGTTAAAATATGCGTTTCTACACTGCGTTGGATATTGTAGCAAAGTATACAATTACTGTTAAATAAATTACTTCGAATTCACCTTAATTGACGAACGATAGTTTATTTCAAAGACGATAGTAACATGGAATATTTATGGCTACATATACTGGTCTTGACTGTTACATTTTGTGCACGTGACGTAATTCTAATTACAGTAACCATTAACGTGATGTGTAATTCTCAATATGGGAGGTTTTCATGCCTTTTACACCAAATTGCTATTATGTATAGAGTTTTCAATGTTAATCAATCGAACCCTACTGCGCACATAAATGCTATAGGTCAAATTAATGTCGTGAAACTATCACGCCCAGTTATAAATAGTTACAAAAACTTGAGGAAATATCCTGAATGAGTCAAGGTTGATGTTGCCATTTCCAGCGATAAGAAACTTATTTTGTTTAAAATTATTAATGGAGTGTTAAAAGGTAGATGCGCACTTACATTTTTTATGGAAAGTATCAGCCAATGAAATATTCGCTTTTGCCATTGTATTTTAATCTTGATTTCGAGAAAGAACATTTTTTTGTGCACCCAAGATATTGAAATGCATATAATTTTACGCGTGACCTTGGTGCGTAGAAAAAATGTCGGATTACTGATTACAGACTGCAAGTTCATGGTACATTGAATGTGAACGCAAGGCCGATCAAGAGATGGATTAGTAATGACCATCTCCGGTTGGGCTTCAGTTCAGACACCTGCTGATCTAGATTTTTTTCTGGGAAACGCCCACTCGTGTCTGAGCCTCATTGAATTTGTGCTACTCTTTGGAGAATCATCCACTCGATCCACAGTGCTACATTTTGTCCAATTATGCTCATCACAGATTCGCAGATAGCGAAAAGAGCTGTGGATCGAGTGGTCAACTAACATAATCGTGGCTTGCTTAACGCCCAGAACGACAACAGGAACAGAGCTTCTTAAAATCCTTTTTAATACCGTGTTTGTCAGCGTATCAGGCCAATACCATATTATAATATCCAGTATCAGAAGGTATTGATCAGGCGCGGGTAGTTCAATCAGCACCAACAATAACGAAATTTCCGCACTGCACATCATACGAACCAAAACTGATTTAAGCCTAATCAAAACAATGTCTTCTCTCTCCAAAATATTGATTATTCAATAAACTTTTGATCAACTACTGATGAACTGTTGATGAGCTGGTTGATTTTAAGAATTGTTTTAAGATTTTTTGAAAGGAATGTTTTAAGAGTATCCCTAGGATCTTGGCTATTATTATGATTTTTAAATTCATTAGTTTCCAAAAGACCGGGATTCGAACCCAAAGCATATTCTTTTATCATCACTGTTGTCACTCTCTGTCTGTTACAATCTGTGATTGTTGGTGATCAGTCATTCTGTTCCACTGATTATTCCTACACCCCCACATATTGCCAGCAGAGTGACAGTGATATTCTATCATCCGCGGGCGATAGGCCGAGAAAGACAGTAACAAAATAGATGCAGATTTCGATCACCTTCGGAATGATCTTGACTGTGGGTTTCTTATATACGAGCGTTCTAAGAACTTGGATTTTACAGATGTATTGTATTTACGCAGTACGAATCGGCCATCGCTGGTTGTTGATAAAGCTCGACTTCGAGCAGCGCGAAGATGTTGTGACAAGATCAGGGTAGAATCGCTGCGCCAAGCGGGTGGTCACGCTTCCGATTGTTTGGTTCGTGGTGGGGGACATCCGGGGACATCCGCAGAAACGAAAGTGTAAAAACATCAAGTGCGGCTAATTGAAGCATTTCTCGTTTTGCTCCATCCTTGAGAATTCCCCACACATTCGCGCTAAGCAATTTATAAACGCTGTTGGACGACGCAGATTACCGGGCATTAGAGAGATTACCAGATGATACAGATGTTTCCAACACAAGAAGCAAACGTTCGAATAAATTATGGTGTTCCATATTAAAAATAAACAATAATTTGTGTTTCATGTTAACAAAAAATCATCAAACAAATTGTCATTATTATTGTCTCTCAAAACATTAATCAGTAAAAATGGAAGAGATAATAACCGGAAATGTTAAATTAACAGAATAAATTTTGCATGATGTGGTCATTATTGAGATAAAACAGATGATTACGTCAATTGTACGATCCCCACAGCAATTCTTATCTTTAGCTTTTTCAACCGAAACATATGGAACTGATCCCGGATACTTTGTGCGCATCATGTATTTTATTTTGGTCGACCACAAGCCTCACAAAAAAATATTTTGCAGGCGTCGACCTTCAACTATGGTTCATAGAATGCGCACCTAGTGAGATTTTTCGATACTTTTACCAGCTGACACAATGACCGATGTAAGAGTATTGCCGGAATGTACCGGTTAAGTGAAAACCTACGCGAAGTACTAACAAGTGGACGTACTCGTATGTGTGCGTCAGTATAGGATGCGGTAAGCGCACAATCACTGTTGAAGCGTTTGCCGGGTAATAAATCACCCGGTTTCTTTTTATTTACTGCCAGTGATTACCCATAATTATGTCCACAAACGCGATATATTATATTCGGGATTTTTTTTCTCAACACCTTTTTCGTGTGTTCAAACATTGCCAGGTGCTGACGCACGCTATACGTCCTCTAGTGGCCTAAAGATATTCGACGTAGACTCTAAATACAGAATTAAGTTGATAAATCTATTGGAGAACTTGAGTTTTTTTTTGTGCTGTTTGTTTATAATAGATGGTAATCTTTTTCTCACTTTCTCGATTGGCGAAATCATGCCCGCCCGTTACATGCGCATGTATCAGATTCAGATTGCATTTGACCGCTTTGCATCACACTGTGGCGCCTTATGTGAAAATTGTTAATTTTGAGAATATATGATTAATCATTATAAATAATAAATAATTTTGTGAAAAAAATAGTGAAGGTTCCATTATTGTTTTTATTGGAATTTACCCAACGAGATAGAAATTATATTTTTTAAGTTCTTTGTTTCATTTTCACTAGCATATTTTTTTTTGGGAGGGGGGGGGGGAGAAATTCCCCTCACTGAGTATTACTGCAGGAGATTCTGTTCCCTTCGTTTTTCCTAGGCTATATGTAAAGGGCACATGACAGATTCAAATTTATTATTCAGTTATTAATTTTTCAAATTAAAATTAAAGTCCAAGATAAAACATAAGGTAGCATTAAGGTTTATCGAATAAATATAATTTAACATTTTGCCGTAACTACAATATGCTAGATAGAAAACGTCCTTGGTCACCGAAAAGGTTTTTCCAGCTCATCATTAAATTTGCAAAAAGTAATTTGGTTAATGGAATTATAATAGTTATCGTGACTAAATTTCACCTAGCACTGAACAAGATCTCATGATATACTAATTTATCTATTCAATTATTTTTGCGAATTCTTCAATTTTTCCAAATGGTCCGTATGGTTAGTAATTCCGTGAAAGCGTTCGACGAATCACATAAGCTCGATTCCTATCATTAAGTAACGCTTCCTTTTGGTAAGCCAAATTCACACACGAATGTCGTGGGCATCATAACGGCTAAGAGAGATAGATCGCGAATTAATTCAAAGATATATTTATTAGCTTGCTTACTTAACAATGTTACAAAACATGTATGCGGTTGTTTTCTTATTGTTTCTCTCTTTTGATTACTTAATTATAACAAACGTGATATGAAAGAGATTATACTGGAAGTCCACTTGAAAAGCTAGCCAAAAATTGTTGCTGAGTCATTTAGGAAATCCCATTTTATTTCCAGGATTCACTGCTCAACAGGGATCGAGTGGTATAATTGTAGTTGTGTTTTCAAAATATCCCCTCCCCCAAACCTTATTGTCTTACCTTGAACCTTTTTTAAGCGTACTGCGTAGATTATGATCTATTATTTGAAACGTGATGGTTGATTTTCTTGGTCAACTTCCGCGTAAAATCTCACGTGTAATATTGCGAATAATGAACCGCCCAGCTACTTTATGCAAACAAAAGTTGCATAATAATTTTGGTTAAAACGTACTCGTACAATTTGTAGCGCAATCTACATAATAAATCAGCTCAAACAAACACATGTCCAATGAACAAGAGGGAAGGTGTGTAGGTTGGTGATGTGAATAAATCAATTAGTGATACATTTATAAATTACTTAATTTATACTTTTGTGAGTATTGTTATAAACGTACATGCACGACTGAATGGACTGGGTAACTACCATGTCGAAGTATTTTAAACAAAATCACGATGCTACATATTACCATTTAATAATTTCAAAAGTTTACGTATTTTTGTTCAATACAATATCATAAAAGCAAATCTAGGAGTACTATATTGCAGTGCAACCTTCGTTGCTTTACGGACGTGATGTCCTTTAGGTATTCTCAAGAAGCGGACGGTCCCGGGATCGATTCCTGGCGCAGGCTTTCGTTTATTTGTTAGCCTGGGGTACTGGCGTCACCCCTGAGCTTCCATTAGGGAGTCCAGAGCTTAGGGGTGGATCCTGCTGTGTGGCTATTCCAGCTGCATCCCTCTTTCCTTCCCTTCCCTTACCCTCGCACATCTCTATGTTTCTCTATAGGGTGCAGTAATCCTGTAGTGCACTAGGTACTACAGTGATTTAAAAAAAAATTACATGCAGACAAAAATGTATTACAAGGTTAGTTGACGCCATTTCCTAATGTCTCCAATTTTTAAAACATTTCTGTCTACATGTAATTACACACGTTATATTTATCTACAACATTGTTTGTTCGTCATTTCACATTATGTTGTGATCTCGTTCATCATCATATCCTTGGTCCAACATTTTTATATAATTTACTTTTACATGTTTTTTATATACTTCAATTTTTACATTGTGCATCATGAGAATTGTAAAGCTTGTTTGAAGTTTGTCTTTGAACAAATTGCGATCTATTATTAATTTTCTCGAACAGGTTTACTTTTAGTAACTACATGATTACTGCCCCGCATGTCTCTATGGCAATATGTAAGGGGCAGGGAAGGGAAATGTTAGCTGGTATAGCCAGGCAGCTGGGGATCCACCCCTAAGCTCTGGACTCACTAATGTAAACTCATGGACGAACGCCAGTACTCCAGGATCAAATAAGCGAAAGCGTGCTCCGAGAATCAAATTTTTGGTTTGTTAGAAAAATTGTGGAGGTCAGGAATTGATTAAAATGTTCTTAGGAAAAATGTAGATGAAAATTAAAAAATAAGGAAATCCTTGACCAGAGATGAAACGGCAACAAACATATTCGGATTTCCTTATTTTTTTTTAATTGTCAGGAATTGAACCAATGATTAGATTAACCCTTTCGCTCCTATCGGGACAACATGTGTCCCGGTCAACTTTCAAAAATTCGCGCGCTTCACAGGGGCGTTGTACGATCATGCCACTAGGTGGCATTACTTGTACACATCCTGGAGAATAGAAAATGGCCGCCCCCATGAAGTTGTGACGCCGTTAGCACTTTTGGGAGAAGTTTTTCGGCAAAAAAGTAGGTAAACTTCACTTTTTTGCCAAAAAAAATGTCAAAATCGGTGAAATAAAGAGTTCCGATGCACAGATATATATAGCTGATGGTGTATTTTGTTGTAATAAGTAAAAAAAAAGTTGTTTGAAATGTAGCGTCACCTAGAAACCTAGGCATAATTACACCGGGACAACCCCTGTCCCGATAGGAGTTGAGCGCATACATATGCCGGGACAAATGCTGTCCCGATAGGAGTCAATGAGCAAAAAAATGAAATGTTATCTGTGTTATTTTGGCGAGATATCATTTGTAAAAAGTAAAATTAGTTCATGAATTTTTCAATAAAGAGTAAAAATACTTATGGTCATGAAAATGTGTCATTACAGCATGAATCCATCATCGTTTTATAAGCGGTATGATGTCCCCAGCTCGAGATTGTCTCGACTGGCTATCACATCTCAGAGTGGTCACGTGGACAGAACTGCTGGGGAGTCCAGTGACAGCGACTCGTCGACCGATTCAGAGTCAGAAGAAGAAGAGGATGTGTTTTTGCCTCCAAATTTGCCACAAGACGACCCCAGCAGTGATGAGGACGGGGGTGGTGATCATGTGAGGGTGTGGCAGCACCCTGGACGACAGTTTGTGCCTGCCTTCAAGCAGCCAACGGAGTGGCCCACAGCTGTGCTGGCCAACCTGGACAGGTCGTGCACGCCTTTGGACGCCTTTTTCGAGATGATGCCAAAAGATTTTTTCACCAGCTTGGCGGAGTTCACCAATGAGCGCCTGGAGATGCTCGAAAAAAGCAGTGGCAAGGTGAACAACAAAACTGATCAGGGCGAAATGATGATGTTGGTCGGAATCCACATGGTCATGGGCTATTGCAAGTTGCCCGACATCAAAAGCTACTGGAGTACAAAGGACACTTTGGGGAACAGCGGAGTAGTGAAGTGCATGACCCGAGACCGATTTGAGTTGCTCACTTCCAAACTGTACATCAACCATCCAGAGAAGCCAGAAAATTCATCAAAAACCTACTATACTGAGAAGTTGGTCACCTGCCTCAAGGATAGTTTCTCAAGTTCCAGAGGCGACTCCACCTTCCAGTCCATCGATGAATCGATGACCAAATTCAAGGGACGTTCGAGCCTCAAACAGTACATGCCACTCAAACCAACAAAGCGTGGAATTAAAATTTGGCAGCGGTGCGACTCCCAGACTGGATATGTCTACGATCTGAACATTTACAGTGGACGAGAGGAGCATGTCCAGCCTGGGGAGTCGACCTTGGGTGAGAGAGTGGTGAAGAAACTGGTTTCAACTGTCAAGATTCCAGGAGTGATGTTTTCCTTTGACCGTTTCTTCACCTCTGTCATCCTCATGGAATCAATTGGTCATCCATCTGTTGGCACTTACATCTCTACCAGGAAAAATTTGCCAAGGATCGATGGAAAATTGGAGAGAGGTGAATCCATTTTCCAGACTTCCAACACTGGATTGCTGGCGGTGAAATGGCGAGATCGTAAGGATGTGTTTGTCCTCTCCAACACCCACCTCCCTGTTGACACCGAAATTTTTCGGAAGGAGAAGGATGGATCGCGAAAGCCAGTGATGTGCCCGGATTCCATCATCACCTATAACGAGATTATGGGTGGTGTCGACCTCTCTGACCAACTGGTCAAAATGTACGAAGTCAACAGGAAATCGCGAAAGTGGTGGAAGAAGGTGTTCTTCAGAATGGTCGACGTTTGCGTGTCCAACTCCAAAATAGTCTACCAAGAAGTGAAGAACACAAAAATCACCCTCTTGGATTACCGTGTGGCACTGGCCGAATCCATGATGGATTTCGGAAAGTCACAATGCAATCCTCAGAACAAGCGAAAGAGTGGAAACATGGGTGGCCGAAAACCAAAACGCCTGTGGCATCATTTCGACATGGCTGAACATGTGTTGGAAAAGAGGAGCACCCGAATCCGTTGTCGTAGCTGCAGAGACTTGCTCCACGTTGAAACGCGTTCAAAGTTCTACTGCCCAGGCTGCAAATGCGGATATTGCATGCCCTGCTACACGGACTATCATAAGAAGATGGCGTAGATCGACTCGTTTCCGATTCCTGGATTTGTAAATAGAAGAAGTGCTTCCCAACTGGGCCGATTCGATGACTAGTGGTGCAACTAAAAATAAAATATCGACTTGTTGCCGATTCATCGAGGGTGCAGTAATTCTGTAGTGCACTAGCCACTGCGGTGATTTGTAAATATAAGTGCTTCACAACTGGGCCGATTCGATGACAAGATCTGCAACTAAAAAACAATTTATCGACTTGTTGCCGATTCGGGGATTCATCGATTGTGCAGTAATCTTTTGCGGGCAATTTGAAATGAAAAAAAATAGTTATTTGTGATAATTATTTGTGCTTTCTTGTCATTTTTACGAAGGAGCAGCAATCTTTTGCGGGCAATGTGACGGCTCAGTGAGTATGGCAACATCCTACGGAGCGGACGGTCCCGGGTTCGATTCCCGGCGCAGGCTTTCGTTTATTCGTTAGCCTGGG
>JAUJYS010001061.1:0-18946 GCA_033995665.1 Melogona broelemanni | reverse complement strand
CGACGAGTCGTGATGGTACGCGACACCCCCCCCTCCCATCCGTACCCTAGACGACTATGAACGTTGAGACAAGCGTCTTTTCACACGTCTTCAACGTAACTGACCTTATGGGGGATATGGAGCTGGGGTCGCCGGAGCCGGCCGCCCTGCTAAGTCGGGGACCAATCATCGCCAAATCCAGTTCGAGAGGGGGGGCGGTGGTTGAGAGGAATGACGTGGGCAACCCGCCGAGACGCGAGTTAGTGACCAACAAATAGGCAGTTGAAAATAAAATCAAGCCACCCTTTTTTGTCCGGATCCAAAACTAAAAAGGGTTCCTCCTACACATATACAAGGTTTGTTCCATGTCAGTTGAAAGATTTTGGAACAGCTATGTAAAAATAACCCGTGCTCCGATGGATTTCATTTTTTGCACGTGACTAAATAAAGTTAGATTTTCGATTTTTTTCCCCACCAACAAAATGGCGCCGAAAAATGATCGCTGGTTCGAGGACTACATAAAATCTCTTTTCGAAGAATAGGCTATTCCGCGATAATTAGAAGGCATTCCAAAATCGATCAACTATCATGAAACAACCCCTCTGTATACGTACAAGAAAAGAACAAATAGGGATTCGAATCCTCGACTCTACTGCGCAGAGATTGCCAATTCATCACGCTGTAAAGGAAGATCGGATAATTCATTCGTTTTTCGTTTCACGACTTATTGTCATGGGCCACCCCCCTTTTTAAAGCAAAACCGAAACTACTGCTGACTTCATTCGAGCATCGATAATGTTTATAACTTGATTAACTGGTGTTCTAATTTATTTCATGCCATTTGCTTGACTCGAGACAAAAAACATTTTACCACCCCTTTATAAGTTTAAAATGAAAATAAAAGATACCACGATGTGAATACAAAACTACAAGAGCAAATAAAATTATTTTAAAATTTCCCAACTTCTGTACCAGTTCCTTAAGAATGCAAACAAAATAATTTCGTAATTTGCTGTAACTGCAATTTATTACAATTTTGATGCGGCTAAGGGGTGGCTGAATTCCCCCAAGTTTGTTGGGGTGATTGGCGTAATGTATGTATATATATATTTTCGTCAAATAAACAAACAATCAAACAATTATCTTAGATAGGCGTATGATCTCGGTCGTTGCCCAGGGCGTGAAATCTCTGCAGGAAGGCAGTGGAATCCCGGATGAAACGACAAAGGAGGAGTTGCTTAAAGATGAACTGGGTGGGGATGGGGATTGAAAAAATTCCTAGCGTGGTGGTGGCCAGAAGCTAGCTAAGAAACCCGAATACGAAAAGACTGAGAAAGGGGAATTTGGAATTGACTCGCGTGAATAGTCGAGGGAGACGTAGAGGGAGAGTGGGTGAGGGATTGAAACGGTTGGCTTGTGGCAACCGGAGCGTAGGCAAAATCAATAGTTGTTTTGTGCATAGTCACATACACTTGCGCGAGCTCGACGCTGTTACATAAATGTACACGCTGGCGCATCAAATAGATCTAGTAACATGATCTGGGGAAGCGCAATATTTACAATTCATATTTTATGATTAGTATTTGTCTGACGACAACGTTGTTGGTATGATAAAGTTGCCTGGCGATAAAAAAATGTTTTTGCACAAATCATTCGTTAAATGTGATGTTGTATCCTTCGCAGTCCCATTTAGGCAATTTTAATCTCACGTGATGATAAAAGAAAAGTATTGTGAAATCCAAATTTCTGCTTTAAAATCACGCTGACCTCGCGAGAAACATAGAAGCCCCGTGTGGCATAGTGGTTTGAGGGTTTCCCCAGAGTGTATTCCCAGAGACACGGGTTCAATTCACGACCGAGACTTCGGAAATATTTCGAAAAATAAAAATTGGAACGCTAAACAAAAAAAAAATTGGAACCTTCGATTTTGAAAATAAAGCCATGGGAGCCGTGCCTGTGCGATGTCATGTACACGTTACAGATCCCTACATAGGTCAGAAACCTAGACTAAGCCGAATGCATCAGTACAAAAACACGAGAACTTCGGTAGTGCATAGAGGGGCTTGGTGAACCCGGCAACAGGGGGATTAAGCGACGGTTGGCTTCCCCGCATGGCTGGCGTGCTCGTACAGTTTAGCTGATGCCAACATTCGGGTGAATAAAGTCGTATCCTTCCGCACTGCTATGCCGCTCGAACCAACATGCCATACAAAAATGGTAATGCAAACACAGAAAAAATTAAGCTACAATAATCGGCTATACTCAGCCACAAACTAGTCTTAGCAATAACCAGCAAATAACATCAACGAGCGGCAAACAGCTCGGTTCAGCTCAGCGCAGTCCGATTTTTAAAATACTGTTGGCCCCACAACAAAGGTTGCGGCATCGTAAAACCGTCGGAATAATTCAATATCGTAAGAGGCACCAACTTGAAGAAAAATTCAATAATCAACGTCCTGGCGGAGTGTTATGAATATGAAACTCACGCCGCACTGCAACGATGCGGGGCCACGCCAATTCAATATTCATGCGTGTACCAGTAAATTTGTGTGGCAACTGCCTACTATAATATTCGCGGGGAAAAAGTGGGCTCCAAAAGATACTCTCCACCATCGACTCCCGAGACCCTATATCCACAAATGTGACTAGCCTATATACAGGCAAGATTAGCCAACAACTGTGACGTCACAAACTGCAAAAAATGTGAATTTAACCTATTGACATGCGACATTGCCCTCCAACAAATAAGTGGGCGTCACCTTTAATATGAATATTATCCAGATTTAAAATAATAAAATCGTCCAATAAAGAAAAGTGACCCCTTTCGAAACAGATCATCGTGTGCGAATTGGGAGCTTTCGACTTTGTTCATTCGTACATACAAGGGCAATTTCCTTACACTCACTGTAGTGAATAATACTGCACTATGCGGTCATTACAACGAGGGGCACATTTTCACCAGTACCCCGGGATCGAATACCAAAACAACGAATACGAAGAACAACCGAACCAGGGACAGTTGCCCTAATTGCAATCATACTGAGCTGCAGAAGTTAAAGCCCTACAGCGATTCGGATTTTCAACGAATCCTACGAACCGATTCAATTACATGCGGATTTGAATTAAAACGGGGTCTCAAGAGGACACCCAGCACACCCCCTCCCCCTCGCGTAACGACTACAGCGTAGGGCTCGGGCGCACGAGAGAACGCGCGTGGGCACCCCGAAAAAAAACAAAAACTAAACAGTAAAATAAAACGTTCATAAAACAAATTGAGTGTGCAGCGAAAGAAAGGCCCTTGCATAAAAGGCCGCGAGCAATTTAATATGTAGGCCTAACAGCTAGCTATCTGCATAACAAAACCCCAAGCCCCGGACTAGCCCAACCCACCCCCTCTAGACCCCCCCCCTCCATCCTTCTGTTTCGGCCTGTTCTCGTGTGTAGGCCTATACGTAAAGGCACGCTCATTAGACATAATGGATATAATAAAAATGGTCCGCCGGGCGGTTAGATGTACATGTATGTGTGTGTTAGCGCACGGAGAAACTAAGGGAGGGAAGGGGGGGCATGATTGCTGGAAACTGGAGATGGAGCAGAAAAATAGGAATGGTGCTGTTAGCACGGTTAAAAATAGTAGTATGCAAGTTAATTTAACCAATGGATAGATATACTTGTTCGTTCGCTCGTTGAAATTTACGTCGAGACGATTCAAACTTGAAATACTAGAAGGTCGACCCCCAAAATGATGTAGTTCTAGCAAATTCCGTAGCCCTAGCAACAATCGTCGGTATTACAACCGGCTGCGGTGCGACAGGCACGGGTTCGATTCCCGGCGAGGGCTTCCGTTTATTCGAAGAAGGTACTGGCGAAAATATGCGTCTCAGACATTGAGAGGCATAATCAGTACCCCGGTGTGTTTGAAAAATGTTCGAACGCTGTGTAAACCTTTATTTAGAAATAATTGCCTGTACTCTCATTAGAACCATATTAATTCAATCACCAGTGGCAACGACAAAGTGGCGGCGCTTTTACGCGACAAAATGGCGGCTATAAACGTTGACGTTCATGGAGTTATCGATTTAAGACTAGATTAGAGTCCCAACTTCCGATTATCGCTATTGATAAGGCATCGTTCCAGTTGATAGAACGCGTTTACGAAACTAATATCGAGAGGCGGGCGCCACGCCGACGACAGCGCCCCCGCACGACCTATGCGCTGCAGCGCTGGAAGCGACCACCTTGTGTGCAAAACCGAGCATTGAATATCCGCAAAAAAAATCGAATTGAGACCATCGCCTAACATTTTAGGCACCACGATAAACAATCGGGACTTGTCGGTCTTTCTCATTCGAGTTTCGTCAAGTATTTGTTCTCAAACAAACTGACCGAGTGACTTGAACATTTTCTAACGTTAAACTCTACAGATGGAATTTTTTTTTCTCCCGGTTGAGAAAAAAATAGCCTAACGCTTAACAATTGCGACGTTGTACTATACAACTAGCAAATGCTCAAATTGAATTAATTATTTACTTTGTAATACATATTCCGGCGAAATTGCACTAGTAAAAATAAAAAAAAAACTTTAGAAGAAATTACACTGTACAGTAAACGCGTTGACGATACAGACAAAATTTTTACAAAGGTTCTAACGCGCTCACAAGAAAATCGAAAAACGGAGTAAACAGTTGATTTCGAAACGACAACTACAGCACCTACTTTCTATCTGCACATATTGATCATGCCAGATCTATATTTTTTTTAAGAAACTTGTACATTAAGAGAATACAATACAAGCTGTAATCGAATACGAGTTTATATTCTGAACCGATATACTAGTATACAAGAGTATCTATGCTTCTCTTCATTGTCTGAAGTCCAACATACACTACCATGGACATATACAGTATGCCCACATAAGACTGTATTTGACCATTTGCCATATACCAATCATACACAATGAAAAGACATCCGATCTGGTCTACACAAGATAAATTTGTACAACAATAGATACAGGAATTTCACTACAACAGTTCAGCTGAAAACGATCATCGCAGAAACTGTATCGCTACGAAACCTATCCACCATCTCAAAACGAGTTTTAGACCGTGCCAAGTTTATTTCAAGAGGTGCCCGGGGTCTCCGGCGGATTTCTCGAATAAACAAGCCAACACGCCTTCGGCGATGAGCTCATTCGAAAATCATCAGTCACCAGAAAAGGATTAAAGAGTTTGAGAGAGAAAAGGGCGACTCTAAGAGTCGATTAATAAACTGGCATGCGCCAGCCGCCAAGGATGATCGATATACAACGGCAAACACCACCGTCGCCGCCGCTGAAACACGCGAAAAGCCACGTACCTAGCCCCAGGAAATCGCGGTCGGGAAAGAAGAACGAGCCAATTTCCATTGGCACGAGCCTCCACTGGCAGCGGCATATCAAACAGTTTACTTGTTGCTGGCAGTTGAATTGGCCAGGTTCGCCGCGGTCACAACTCCACTGTGTCGTGAAATGAAGTTCAGTCAAGGATAACGCCAACGCAAGGTGTACCCTATCGAACGGTTCCGTGCAGCTAGGTAAATAGCGACGCGCGAGGCGCCTCAGACAGCGTATCACGACAATACTAAACTTGTTTACGAATCATTAATTGACAAAATACGCTCATGAATTTTCTATATTATTTTATTTCACTGGTTGCCTAAGATATATCGCTGGAGATTTTGAAATGCACCTGTATGTGCCACGATTGAATTTATTTTTTGACAGAATTGGCTATATTTACCTTTAGCATTTTTTTATTTCCATAAATACATGTATCAGTATAATTCGTTGCCCTTAGCAGCGTGAAATATAATTTTCTGAATAGTAAATCACTAATTTAAAGGCAAAACTGATTAAAAAAAAATTACATTTTACACTAATTATAAAGAGCATATTTTTCCCTAATTTTTATTTTCAAAATTTTGCGAACAACCCCCGTTATACTAGAGACTACATTATAACATACGATCGTATATTGGACAGACTGTACACAGTAGATGTGTACCACTCGTAAACAAGTGTCTTCATACAGGATATCGTACATCAGCATCAGCATAGGATACGATACACGTGGCGTCGAAGGATTGAATCCTGGGCACATACGTTACGAGGCTTACAAGAGCGCACGCCTGTGTTTCGGTGTTAAAAGTGATGGATGCCCGCCGTTTAGGCGCGCCACACGGTACGGCAAGCCCAGTGAATGAAGAAAAAAATTCCCCCAATCCACTTTGCCGATTAATTCGCGGCTTAAAATCGGCTGGAGTCATTATTTCTTGTCGAAAACTTCGGCGCCGCACAAATTGACACACGTCGCTTACAAGGAGGGGTTCATGTTCCTTGGAGACTGAGGATTGGAGGAGGGCGGCAAAAAATCAAACACCAGAAGTCGACCTAGACTAATAAGAACCGCGTGACTTTCGCGTGATCAAATCTGGTAGATACAATTGACTATTTCACCTAACTTACTCTGAGAAATGCGCATTTTTTTTCTCCGCAAAAATTCAGTGCTTAGATACGAGGATATTGTCTAGAGCTTCGCAGAGAACCACATTCTCATGCATTACTGAAATTAATTAATATAATATTTCCAAAAAAATTTCCAATACATCAACCCATTAATGTTCCATTAACCAATGGCGTATGCTAAATATCCGAGCGTGGGGGGGGGGAGAACTTGGTAATATACATTATCACCTAGCCAAGGTTCCTGATCTAGTTAGGGATCTTGAACGTGTGTACAGACAAGACACATTTTCCCCTCTGCTTTACTTGCATTCTGAAGAAAAGCGCGTGTACGAATTTTTCTCGTTCGAAAAATTCCGGAGATATATCGGGAATCGAACCCGAGTCTCGGGTATAGTAGGCCAACACGCCAACCAGTACGCCACACGTTTCACAACCCATTTAGAAACTTTCGTCGACGCAGCATTTGGTCTCCCATTTCACGACATTCCAGCCAGGTCCACAAACTTTTATTTCAACCCTTTAAATAAAATCGATAGGTGCTCTTTTCCGAGCGGATTCCCGACATCTGCAGGTCGTTATCCACCAACTATTGTCGCACGAACCTTTCTTACGCAATCTCGAATCACCACCACCACCACCCCACCGTTATCAAGATTTATTTTACGGGCGATGGAAGCTTGGGGGGGGGGGAGAAACCTCATGGGTCTAATTAGTGGCTGAGGAAGCCCTCGTTTTCGCCTACAGACAGGATGCTGGTGTGGCAACGCGGAATTAATCCGAAACTTCCGACAAAAAAAAAATCGGGTATGAGCTTACGGAGGCGTAGATTGAAGAGGCCAGCGTGGCGCCATTAACAAAATTTGTTGCCGAAATTGGCTCCATCGCGAGACAGCCATGCGTACAGTAAGTCATATTTACTGTATAAAAATATATTGCCGTGCTTAGTCAGAGTTTGAAACAGGCGCAAAATTTATTGCTTGCTGCTTCTTATTTTCTTAGCTCAAACTTCAGTTATGCTAAACAGAAACTCATTCAAATTCAGTAACCTAGGCTTTTTACAATAATAGACAATCCCTGATATTTAAAAATATAAAAATATTCACTGTTAAGCTGTCAGAGCTGTGTGGTGCAGTTACGTGTTGGCCTAATATTTCCGTGATGCGGGCTCAAATCCCGATTAACAACACTGGCATTTTTCGGACGAGAGAAATTCCTTTGGAAGGTACTCGGAACCATGAAACTCGTGCCTTTACAATTTTAGATACACGTTAAAGATTCCCTACTAGGTTAGATTAATATGGAACGTTGCGAGGAGAACGTTGTTGACGAGAGAAATTCCTTTGGAAGGTACTCGGAACCATGAAGCTCGTGCCTTTACAATTTTAGATACACGTTAAACATTCCCTACTAGGTTAGATTAATATGGAACGTTGCGAGGGAAAAAATGCAAAGAAGGCAAATTTCAAACAATTTTCCGACAGGTGGTGTTCAGATAGCAAAGAGAAACTGAAGGAACCGCTGGCTATTTTCGTTCTACGTAACCGTATACTTCAATTGGTTTTGAATGGGGGTTTATGCTATTTTTTTTTCTTTGCCTCTAGTCCGATAATTCTATGACGCGGCATCCCTTAACTTCGGCGAAATAAGCCCGACCGCAAACAACGTTCCAAGAGATGAAAGTGCTCACAAGAGATGAAAAATACTCACAGGCCATGCAGGCATCTCTGGTGGCGTTCACGTTCTGTCGGTTATTGATGAATTCGACCAGCGAGTAAAATCGACATCCCCTCTTGCAGCATTCCACATGCTTGGGCTGAAAACGGAGAGAAAAAAAAACAACGTTAGTCGATTGGGTCGAATGAAAATAGATTGATAGTGCGCTATGCCTGTTTGACTGCATCTCCCCCGGTCGGCAGCATTGAGATGGCAACCGAGACGTTACGAGAAGTAACATTCACTTGTACAAACATCATTTGGAATCAATAAAATAAATGAACAGAAAAAGTGGCGAGTCAACGTAAGTGAGTTACTGCTTCGAAATGGCGACATCATTTACGAAATGACGCCCAGATGTTTTGATCGGTATCGGGACCGAGCTTGCTCTAATCCACCAAACAAATTAACATCGACAACGTACCACGATAATATTACAAAGAGATACAACGCTTCATTATATAAAAAAAATCATAAATATTTTAAAAACTTATCATAAAATACATTTTTAAAAATTGGTATTATATTCAAGAACATATAAACCTTTTTTGTAATACATTAAAATATATTGCTATGTATACAACTAAAAATTCTTCATATGTAAATATACAGTTTTAACAAGGATGAACACAAAAGCTCTATGTAATAGCATAAAGAAAGTCCCATGTAACAAAAACTACAAATCAATTTTATCTATCGATCGGAACACAATCCAACACATCGATGTCAGTCAGGACCGATATCGGTCAGAATTGGTGATACGAACAGCGTGGCATCTATTCCATCAGTTTAATTCTTCAATATCGGCCAATCGTCAATAGCGATAACAATTCGACGGAAAAAAAAACAAGTTTGTTTATCAAGTCACGTGAATGCTGTAGGGTCATGCCATTCCACGATTCCTGCCGACATAGCGCGCCCGCGTCTGTCGCAACAGTCGACAACGTTACAACGCCAAAAACGTACGGCTGTCATGCCAATCGACAGTAACCACAACAAACACAATTTTTCTGCGCGCGGTGTCGAGAGCCCACTCGAGGGACAAGGAGTCCACCCGAGAACAGCCAATGAGCGAGCGCGCAACAGACACGTGCGGGCATCGGAGAACCGAGTCGATGTTTACGTCTATCGGTGAGACGTCGGCTAACGCGGGAGCCGGTAGCGGCAGAATTCCAGCCAGAAATAATGAGATTGGAAATGATTGGATAAGCAATTCGTGGTCCGCGACCTCGGCGGTCGGCGAACCCAAAGCTTGACCGACCGCGGTGTACCTTCAACGGTGGACAAACAAACACCACCACCGATAAAACAACACGTACAAATTTGGAGGTCGATTTTTGCGATAAATAAATGCGATAAAGCAATGACATTTTTAAGTCGGTTTGGAAAATAAAATTTAATTATCAGTTGAATCAATAGTTACAATAGTAGATACGACTCGTCTAGCTCAGTGGGTATTGCAACCGGCTACGGTTCGGCGATCCCTGGTTACAGTGCTACAGTGATTAGCAATAAAAATAGTCATTCAAGCCACGCCTAAGCAGGACGCTTACTTGATTTTGACAGCATTCTTGCTTGCTTGCTTGTCAAGCAAACACATTTAAAACGCAAAAAAAAAACCTGCTATCTAGAAATTCAAGTTTCCTAACGAATCGACCTGCAAGCTTACTATCATTATTTAAAAGTCCGATAACGAATCGAACTCATGGAGCGCTGCATGGAGTGCCCGGCCCTGCACCGCGCTCGATAAAAGTAGTGGAATTCATTCATTTTGTCCCAAAACCTATCGCGGAAAGATTGCTTGCCAGGTACACACATGGTACACACTGGTTAACAATGGACGTCTCGCAATTTTAGGCTGCTTTGGCAATGTTTAACATGAAAATATAGAGGTGAGCGATGTGGTTATTAGCAAGTTGTCAGAGATCAGTGAAGTTCAAACCCAGATAGGACGCGAGGATTTTTTTCTGGTGAAAGAATTTCCCCAGGTACGGCAGCCTTCTGAACAGAAACAAAACAGTGGAACCCGTGCCCGTATTGTGTCGGGTACACGGTAAAGATAGTTATTTCATGCCTAGATATTTCCGGTCGTTTCCCTGTGTGAAATACTTCAAATACCTATACGTGTAAGGCACCCTAAAGATACAGTTGCATCAGAAAGTGCAAGCAGATTCTACCACAAAAGTGTTCTCATCAGGTGCTGCTCTAACCAAAATACCGTCTCAATGTCTGCCTATTCTGCGCAGGTTAACGCGAAAACCACCCAGAAATGCGTCAAATGTTTAGACGAGAAGAACTCCTAAGTATGAGAGGGGGGGGGAGGAGGTCTGAATAGAACGTATTAGGCGAGAGCGGAGAGCGTGTAAATAATAAAACGGCCGCTACGCCCTGGCGCAGGTCGATCGAAACTTAATGGGTTGGCTTGGCTCTCCTCTGCTCGCTCTAAGATCGAGGCCTCCTCTCGCTAAATTCGTTTGCTTTCGGGATGCTGCTCTGCTGCCAAGAAGAGAGATTCACGGGTTTGGCGGGGGGGGGGAGGATTGGAGGGAGGGGATGGGGCGATAAAAATGCGGGCGGCAACCGTCAAGCAAATGGATAAAGAAAAACGAAGAAAAATGGCAGAAGTACATTGAAAAGACAGCACAACTTCTTCACCCTAACCACTAACTGCCTCACTGCCAACGAAGATGACTAAATCTTGGAAGACTAAGCCGCCCACTTATTTTTTACGAGTCGCAAAATTCCAAACTGTTGCGTAAGCCTACCCTTGCCAGGCTTACAACGAACTGAATTACAGTTAAGAATGCTTGGCATGGCCATTATGGTAAAATATTAAAGATCCCTAGGTAAAACCGGTAAAAAAATTGCAAGGATCATTTCAAAAACTAATTTAAACTATCAGATAGTTTCAACTCGAGTTCTAGTCTTCAGACAAAATAACCTTTAGAACGATTCTATTTTTTAATTAATCGTTTCATGTCTAAAAAAAAATGCCACGATCATTTAAAAAATAAATACAACTTATTACAACGCAATTTGTCATGGGAAAAACATAATCACATTTGAACTATCTAAGTTTTCTAATATTAAAATATAAATTACTTTTAAAACTATATTTTTTGTTATAATTTCTCGATTATGTAGAAGCGTTAATCTTTTTGCACTCCCTTATACGTGGGAAATTACAGTAAGTCATTGTTTTAAAAATAAAACATTTTCTAGCAATTATTAATTTTAAACCGCCACCATATTGTCCCTCGTTGGAAGCTGTTCTGCAGCGGCAATATACATTTAGAAAAACGTTTAGAAATTTTAAAATATTTTTTTTTCTTCTTTAAGCAAGAGACTATCAGAATTTCAGTGTTTGCATGATTTCCTGGATTTGCTGTACTTCGCTTCCAAACGCAGCATCCCCTTTAGGACATATTCTCTCCTTCCCTCTCTCCCCTTTATCTCTTCTTTACCACCCACGTAATGTCTTCTGCCAATTGGAGGTAGGAGGGAAAGCGACAAGATGCGCAACCCCGCGCGAGAACCTGCGGTTAGTGCCTACCTACACAACAAGACGCACGAACAGTCTTCCGTCGTGGTCCGTCAAAAGTTCTACCCCGAGATCCCTACTCTCGTAAGCGAGAAGAACGAAATACGACCGCCGAATTTCTACGACCGAACGAGGAAAGTCTCGAAAATCAAGCGGAAAGCCAACGTTGACATCACCAGAGAGAGACGTGTACACAGCGCGACATGACAAAATTCCAACTTAAAATTTCGATCGCAAACGCAGAGGCCCTACGTGTGTTGCTCAACGTAAATAACTTGCCCCACATCTCGTCATGAATAAAAATAAAATTTTGTTACGCTTTATGAAACCGCTTTATGGATCTGTCTGTGGTCTCAGTGATTTCAACCCATCTGGAAACCATCGAAGGTAAAATCAAATTTCGTTAATTAAGTATTTGTTATAAACGCTCAACTCATTTTCAAGACCAAACCGTACCTATTGAATATTTCCCGTATACAGTACAGTTTGCACATACGATTCTTTGTACCAGTATACAAGCATTGATTTGTAAAAATACAAGTACAGGTATATTTTACAAACACTGGGACAATTTCAAAGCACAGTTTACATTTTCAATAATTAATAGTGAGTTAGAACGTTTATGAACCAACAGAAACTAGTCTAGCTAAACTGAGTTAGAGCAGGATTCCAGGAAAATATTTCAGCTGAGGTAAGCAAACAGGTAGAACAAACAGCTCTGGTGTGGAGAAATTCCAACATTTCGTGTATTTTTTGTGCTTAATGGAGGACCTAGTCATTCACAGTTTTCGGTTCACACTTGAATAGTAGATTGGTATTTCGTTATGCTACTGTAGTATAATTGAAGTCCTCGTTTTCTGTGTTATTAAGAGGGTTTTACCAAAACCCTGTTCGTCTCTTTCACGACGCTGTACCGGACCTTGTCCCTCTAATTTACATTTTCATTCATGTAAATCACATTTTGAACGATATAAAATAATCACAGAAACCTGACATTCCCACACCAAGATTTTGTTTGTAAAATCCAAAACCAAACCAGATAAACTTTTGAGTTCCCTAATTTAAAATAAATAAAAATTATTTTCAATAAAATTTTTAATTTCAACAAAAAATGTGGCGCATACTATCGATACTACATCACCCAACCTTATAAACCATTTTCAAAAGAATCAATTCCAACACGAACAATTTAAGCTGGCCATCATCTACCAAAATCAAAAATAGATCGCACCATGACCCAGTCGAACCATTTTCGTTCCGGTTCTTTCGGAACGACCCCCACCGCGACAATATTTTTCCCGACGTGTCGCCCCCGCGCGATGCCAGCGGATTACACAGCGCTTGCGCGCGAATCAGAGAGACGGTGCCACTAATACAAGATCTATTGTCTCACCAGTCCCGACGGGAATTCAAAGCTTAAATTTATTTTTGCCATGCACAAACGCCTGTATGCCTGCAAACTGGGTGCGAGCGCGCCTATAGCCTCCACGAGTCCATATAGAGAAAAGAACGGCGCTACATTAAGCTATTAAAATAGTATATTGCGCCCATTTAATGAGACTGGTGGAGTCGTTTACCTTTAGCCCCCTTCTCCCTTTCCCTTCGGAACAGCAAACAGCAAGCTTCACCGCACATAGGTTCCGCAAACGCCCCCTAGGTTACATCTGCCTGAGACCAAAATCAAAAATTAATTTTTTTTTCTTGGGGAAATTCCCCTCACTGAGTGACTATCATTGAAGGAGATTCTGTACCCCTTCCTGTTGTTTATGTAATATGTGAAGGGTATAATTTCACCAGTACCCCAGGATCGAGTAAACGAGAGCCCGCGCCAGGAATCGAACCCGGGACCACCCGCTCCGCAGTCTGGATATCGCAAAAGTATGGCGTCTAGTGATGAAAATGGCCCTCTCCTGACGTACATTTAAAAACAGGACATTTAAAAACACTACATTTTAAAAACTAGACGTTTGAAAACTGACATCTAAAAACTGACATTTAAAAACAGGACATTTAAAAACTGAACATACGTTAACATGTCCCGATGGGTGAACAAATTCTGACTTGTTCATACATCGGGAACATCCTACAACCCTTTGATCATAAGACAGACACCCCCCGTCGTTCACTTGGCCAACAGGTAAGGACGTAATTTGGCAAAAATCAACTTAGTTTCTTTCAAAATAATTTTTTAAAAATATTTATTGTTTCTAGGACAAGAGCGATTTTATTGCAATTTTCGATGATCTTAGGAGTACCAAATATGTATGGTTAACCAACACGACCCCCAGCCGTAGTTTATGGGATTCACAGACTTTAAAGTAAAACAACAAACAAACAAAAAGCAGGTGTCACCTGGCCACTGAATAAACAAGATAAAAATAAACAAACAAGTTAAAAATGAGCAGGTGCCGAAAAAACAAATATGACAAACGTTTTACAAAAAAATAAAAGCCAATGTCCTATTAATCTGAACGCTCCAGCAAACGAGACAACAACCATAATGCAGAGCGATATTCTGCTATTGTTTCACGTTTACCACATCACTCAGTTAAATCACATTTTCAATCGACGGCAGCGCCTCCAGTGCCACTTTGATGGCTTCAAACCAGGCATGCGGATCGATGCTGCTCGATGCCAGTTTCACCGGAAGTGAGTCACATATCCAGTTTGTTGTTGACAGGAAATTTGTTGGTGGCAGGGGCTGGCTGGTCGGCTGCCGTATCAAGGCCAGTGTGACACGATTATTGAAAATACATTACATCTAGCCAACTCTGCATTGTTCAGCAGTGTTACCGCCTGACAACTGTATAAATCCAATCGTGCTGTTCCAATGTCACCTTGGCACTCGTGTGTATCGTAAAAACAAAATTCAATAGCTTCATAGATTCGATCACTCAAGAGCTGACGGATATTTCCGTGCCTTTTTAATAAACCTACCTGGAACTACTGCTCCATAAACTAAATGAAATTAAAGACATAATATTTTCGTACATCAGCTTAAAAATACAAATGCAACATATTCATGAAAAGTTGGAACATTTTGTGTAGCACAGACTAACTGGTAAAACTGGTTTATCTTAGCAACGGCTATTCCCCCTAGAACTCTAGAACACCGAAATATGTTTATCTCGGAAACGGCTGGCTGAGTGCGTGCGAAACTTGCTGAATTCGCATTAGCAGCAATGTATTCTGTATACCAAAGACATGTACACGGTAGACAACAACTGCGCCCTCAGCAACACAATATATTTATCCTACCGAAAATATGAGCCATTCTTAAGGAGCTAAATTTGTTAAAAATTGTACTAAAACTGAATCAAAAGATTTAAATACCAATGGCAAGTTAGAAAACCTTGTTTTCCAAATACATTTAATTGGAAACTGAACCAAAAAGATAAATTTTTTTGAAGGAAAATACAAACTCAACCATTATGAGAGAACACTACAATATCATCGATCGGAAAACCGCTCACACAGGACTATTGGATTCCAACATTGCATCTCCTTGGCTGGTAGAGTACGGGCGAAGAGGGAGCCATCCCGGGCGAAATGCATCCATCCACCTTTTCAGTGGCGAACGCACTTTGAACGTTCGCGTCTGTATCTCCACAGCTCGCCTCTCCCACACCTTTTACCTATTGCCGGGTGATCTTCCCATCGCTCCGGCGGCCATAAAAAAGTGAATCGGGGGTGGAGGGAAGAGGAGGAGGAGGGACGAACCCAAGTTTCCAGCGCGATAAATGTGTAGCCTAGACGGAGGCGCGTGAGATGTTGTGAAGAGAGTTACGCATCTCCCGGTGAAAAGACGAAAAGAAAGGAAAGAAGAAGAAGAAAAAAAGCGATATCTGTCGCTATAAAGGGCAGCGTCGCGCAACTGCCACCCCTTAATCCCCGCACATCTCGGGCCTTTACCCCGACAATAAAAAACGTATAACGTCACTCAGATACCGATTCGAAACCGAACACGATCGACTATATTTCGAGTTCATTGGCGCGCTGCACAGGCAACTGAAAAATAATAATAACAGCAAAGCAAGAAAATATCTACATTTGCGAATCTTTAAAAAATAAAAATAAAACCAATGTTGCGAAAGCAACGAGACGATTAGGAAGATAACATAGTCAATATTGAAACTGATTCTAGCGCTTAAAAAATAAATTGTTCAGTAGATAAACTGATCGGGTGTTAAAGAGTTCTAAAACAGTAGTACAGTAAAGAGTAATAGTAGATGCTCACACCAGGGTTTATTTTCTTTTAATGATTAAATTAGCTGATCTGAGGGTAACCGTCCAGTCGACTAGCCTGTATCTATTGACATCACTGATGATAAATTTCAAATTCACATGTACGGGCCAAATATTTCCCTGCTATCGGGACTGTCGACATTGGTTATTATTGATTGCATGCCTACAAGAGGCAGCATATATCGCAGCTGGCCAACACAATTGGTGTTTGTGATAGTTACTACAGAGTACTTCACTGTTAGAACTTGATGCAAAAATTAAAACAACTGAGAACGATAGACTCAGCGTTATTCTGCAAGGTTTTGTCGAATTAAAGATGTTGCATGTCCATTCGTTTTTACCTGAAATCCAATACAATGGCGGAAACTAGTCAGATTAGTCGGCACCCTGTACGCAATCGTGTCGATATAAAGAGAAACGCAATTACAACGATAGAGACCTGCGGTTTAGCGAATGTAGAGTTCGGCGGTGAGGCCATGGAACACTTTTATCGGTATTTTTATACGCGTTTTATGGATTTCTTGCAGACGATCTTCTACCACCTCCCTCTCCGCCCTCCCCCCCAGGCCGTCCCTCATGCAGCAAGGTATAAAAGATAAAAGCATCCACATCTTGTATCCACCTAGCTTTGGCGGGGAGTTTGGTGGGTTTTAAGATAAGATAAGTGTGCCGAGAGATAGCGGCGAAAAGAAAAACATCGGGTTACTGTTTCTTTTCAATAAACTGCTACCTTTTTTTCCAACTAAAATCAGGGCGAACCATGCAAAAGACATACAGACATTACTGCAAACTATCATGCAAAAAAGCCAATAAAATAAAATGTTACAAAATTTAAACAATTTTAAAAAATGTCTACGGTTTAACCTCATGCTAGCAGTCAAGTTGGGTCTCTGTAATTAGTCACATACATGTATTTTGATATTTTCGGTTGTTCAGGGACATGCCCGAGGTCGTTTAAGTCTATTCATTTATTTTAGTTTTTATTTTATTTATTTCACATTGATTTCGAAAACAGTGTAAGCGTCTTGCTGATGTTTCAAAATTGAAACAATTCAGGAACACAGTCGATAAAAAAACACACGAAACACGCTCACTACAGAATGTGGCGAACAACGCAGTATGTGAAATACCAGTCAATATCGAGAGTCACACCTCTGACCTTTAAATTTATATTCAAGGTTAAATCGCATTTGAAAAATTCATATCCATATCAAATCGCATAATGGACTTTTTAAAGGCGAAACATCGTTATTTCGCCTGTACTGCCACGCCGAGAGCGTGGGCGTCGTAGAGCCCGTCCGTGACGCTTTAAAGAGTTAACTGGTAACGCACTTAAAATGCATTATATAATGTACAGCACGCATTTATAGTGTTGAATGAGGTTTACACTATAATCCAGATCCAAATAATGGGCATCCTTAAATTCCAAAAACATAACTGTCAGAAAGATAAATACTGTTCGAGCATTGTCTTCAGAAATATAATTTTCGCAATAATCTGAAGTACTTAGCCACGAGGGAAAACAGTTTCACCAACCACAGAATTAATTTGTTTAGAATCCCATTATTACTATCAAAATTCGACACCACCACCTGGCGGTTTTCCCCCAGCCGTTTTAGTTTTGTATAGCGGAGCCTATTGTTTTCACCAGGTGGAAAAAATTGTTTGCTTTCGCATCGGGACAGGCAAACTGTTCAAACGAGGGACGTTCGAAATATTCTGATGGGATCGATTTTTCGGTTGGTTATGTGACGGATCGTAAATCTGTCAAGGATTCGGCCCAGAATCAAGATTGTGTTCTGATGGCTGGTTTCGAATTCCCGTTTGGGTGAAAGTTAATTAATCCTAAATATAATTTTATTAATTAACAGATTCACATGGTCACGGATTGGAGGATATGCTTCAATCGCAAGATGAGATTCGAAGCTATTCCTCAATCGCAACAGGTGTGGGGGGATATTAGAAAAAAATAGGTTAGCTTCGTAAATTAGTAATTTGATCACCACCATAGGTCTCTACTTAAGGGCGGCTTGCGGGTAGAGATTGTAATTGTAACTATAATTCTGTATAATTTTTTTTTTATTCCGGATCACTGTAGTGAATATCCCTACAGGAGGTTATTGTACCCTTCGCGTCGTTGTGGCAATGTGTGAGGGGCACATTCCAGTACCAAAGGATAGAATAAACGAAAGCCTGCGCCGGGAATCGAACCCGGGACCACCCACTTAGTAGACTGAACGATTTATCAATTTAACAACTTTAGATGATATCATGTTTCTGGCTACAAAGTATAGAACTGTGCATGAAACATTGTGGTATAAACACTGACTATAAAAGTTTGCAAACAGAGGTTTCCCTAGGTGAGAATTCAATGCCCACATCATACTTCTCTTCAATAATTTAAGACTAACTTCGAATCTATACAGCCGTGCATCCTTTTGATGTTTATGGCATTGTCGCATTCTGTAGGACTCGGTTCAGTGATGGTTGCCCGGCTCCTCGACTCTCCTAGCGAGCTCGTAACGCCTGTACGAGCTCGGAAAACTGTATCTTGACCTGTGCAGCTGCTGAATGCTAGACAGTCTTGGTGTTCGTATGTTTTGAAAAGGAACCGGTTCCTGTTCCCGTTCCTCCGATGAAAAAAGGAAAGGAAAAGGAACCGGTTCCTGTTTTAGTTCCTTCAGAAATTAAACGGAACCTAGGCTTTCCTAATTCCTTTTGAAAATGAACCTGGAACTTTTCCGTTCTTTAAATTAAAAAAATATTGTTTCAATTAGTTGACGTCTTAACGTTGTGTGTAAAGATAAATAAAGATTTCCACGAAATCTCTATTTTCATCCCGCCATACGGGGGCCACATGGAAATTTGCGAGAGCAGATATAAATGCCATATGCCGATATAGTCTGTTCCGCTGTCGACACACTTTGGAAAATTGTACTCTTAGAAAATTGACGGTTATGGAAAAA
>JAUJYS010001060.1:0-18953 GCA_033995665.1 Melogona broelemanni | reverse complement strand
ATTGAACATGTTCAAATCTAGTCGCCAGGAGCCAGCGAATTAGCTGCGTATGCATTCGCAGCCCACGTGCAGTTGCAGTTTTGCATTTTTTGCAATTCACGTGCTGCTGCAATTTGCGCGCTTCAGCTGCATTCGTCGCGATTATTCGCCGAGTGAAATACTGGCTTAAGGCGAAAAGAAGCAACTACGAGGCGAATAAGCTTGACAATAGCCGATTACGCAGCGCATCTGCGTTCATTACAACAACAATCTACCTGAGAGATCGTTGAACTACGTGATATAGCTTATCTTGTCTCATCTCCCACCCCTTCTTTACCACCACCCCGTGTTTCCCCACCCCCTCACTCGCCCCCAATATTTGGTTTTCGTCGCTAAATTCGTCACGACCGTGCGTACGCGCGACTGTGACTAATTAACCGATTAACCGTTAAGCCACAATTGCAACACAAGAAACAATCAACCAGAGAGACAAAGATTCGTGTCCTCTGAAGAATCTGCGCCCAATGAACCCAAGCAGCCTCTCAGGTCTAGGCCTAGGAGGTATGACTTTTCAAGCTTCTCAATATCCCTCAGCTGGTTCGAAAAATAATTCAGTTTCTAAAACTATTCGTTTTCAATCGTTTTGCGTGACAAATAATTATGTGTTCAGATGAGAAAACGTACGATTACGGTTTGTTTAATTTTTTTAAAAATTATAAATACTATACAATAATTTAAAATTTGATAGAAACACCGCTCGCTCAGCAAACTTTACTTATGATAACTATCTGAAGAGAATTCTATCTATCTGAATGAACCTTTCATTTATTATAAAAATAAGATAACAAAGTTTATTTAAATGTTGATATTTATAGGGTGCAATTTGCGTACGACCACAGCTTCTCGCCTTCTTCTAGCGACACTTTATTAATTGACGTGATGTCAAAGGTGAATCATTTATTCCATGAAAAGTCACCGAAAAAAAAAATCCGAAATTATGAAAACAGTTGTTGACAAAACATTCATTTAGTTTATTGATAGTTTCACTGAGCGCCACCAGATGTCGGCAGTTGAACTAATGTAAAAACACATATTCACACATCAATGATTTCAATCAAGTTTTAGACAAGCTTGTACTTGTAATAAATTGCTACGTGAGTTTTAGGCACCATTTCTAAAATTTTAGTCGGTTTTGAGAAGGTCACGGTTTTATTGGCGTAAGAATCAGACGAGTGTCTGTGACGTCACAAAATGAAACAGGTCTGCGATTGGCAGGCATGCACTAGTATATAAATGAACGAGTGCAATTAGCATTTTTTCCCTACCGTTTTCCAGACAAAAGACTAGAAATGGATTTGAATGGCGCCGAGGCCTCGCCATGTTACGCCCACCGAATTTCACGCTTATTTTCCAAGAATGGAACGCGCTTGCCGGTTTTATCTAATTCTTTCGTTCGTTGTCAATAATTTTTCTTCTACGACGCGCCTGATGTCCGTGCAATGATTCCTCCCGGGCAACAACGCCACGCGATTCAATTTTAGAATGAGTCAGCACCGATCCTCGTTCCAAATCCTCGTGGCCTTGAAGGTCAAGGATGGCCGACAGAGTGCGGAAGGGCGCTGCAATCGGTGTGGCGGCGCCAACGCTCCTTCCGGCGATTATTATTTTTGATCGATCGCTTTGTGGTCGTGGGAAATCTTGGAAAACGATGGTGAGTTCTGTCTTTTCGATTCTTTGACCAGTTTCGCATTTTTCCGAAACCAAAAATAAGCTTTGGTATTTTTTTTAATTATTCTCGATCACTGTAGTGATTTGCACTACAGGAGATTCTTTTCCCCTCGTGCTGATGTGGCATTATGTGAGGGCACATTTTCACCCGTACCCCAGGATCGAATAAACTAGAGCCTCCGCCGGAAATTGAACCCAGGACTGCCCGCACCGCAGTCGGTCGCATTTTTATATAATTGTTAAGACTAAAAAAAATTAATTTTGACACCAGGACAAAGTCTCCTCACATATGGAGTTGTTTTTTTTTTGGCCTAGCCTAGGCCTCATACCTAGATAGAGATTTTTAACGTACCTAACATTGTGCCCCTCGACTTTTGATCCGTTTCGAAGGAAGACGTGCGGGTAAATTTCTGTCGCCGGAACAGATGGTTTCTTCTCGATCGTGAATCGAACCAACGATTACGGGCATTAGCTGACCCATTAGCTACCCATGTCGTCGTTGTTTTTTTATTTTTGGATGAGAAGATATCCTTTACGAATTATACAGTAGTATTTTTTTTAATTTGATGAGCCAATATCTCTGACAATTGCATTAAATTTTGTAAATTGGATTTCTTTTGCAATATTCATGCAAGTGCATAAAAATGCATTTATCGCGAATTTGCATCGTTATTTAAAAATAACAAAATATTTCTTCTGAGACAGCAAGTACAGAAACATGTACACGTATTCTAACGGGGCCGATCTACCAGATGCACAAGTTATAATAAACGTAATGACAGGAATGACTGGGGGAAGGGGGGGATGATGCTGATTGTTAGGGACTTATCTCTAGCCTCACTAGCCATGAGGCTCGTTGCAGTTGGTTGGGAGAAACTTCCGGAAACAGGTCATTGTATCAGAACAAATATAAAAACCACTAAACCTCATTAGTAGTCGCTGCGGTTCCCCCTCTATTCTCGACCGTTTATTTTTATCGCAAAACTCTCCCAACTTTCCTATTATCTAACGGTTCGCTCATTCTGAACAATTTGCATCGTAGCCACTGGCATTGTGTTTAAATGCATTACAAAAAGCAACGCTTTGAATGATTTACGAGTCCGCGTACATGACCAAAAGATTTATTTTCTTGCATCATGTGAATGCAACATCCGCTTGAAACCGTTTTGAGAAACAAACACGAATGCCATCTCCACTTACGTAATCGCATATACAATGGTTAAATTGGAGCTTAGTGGGTTATTATGAGAATTAAGTACTAACTACATAAATGACAGCTTTTGTCTCTTGTATAATTAGTCTAAGGTTAAACGCGCCCTCTATCTACAAAACAATGAGAAAATCGCACCATTGTTTGGAGCATTGCGTAACATTGACATTTGTTCTTTTATTCATTATCATATTTTCCTTTAATATACCGGTACGGAATTCATATGCCGTAGTACCTTTGTCCAATTTTAAGTTTTTTTATGTATGGTTGAAGGGGGCGATTTTCATGCTAAAACCAGAAAATTTCACATTTGTTTGTTTGTAAAAAAAGGCACCCCAAATGGTTTTAGCTACAAATTGACCCTATAAATTCACGGTTATAATTTCTCAAGTAACTAATGACACAACACTTAAAAAATACACTCAAAACCCCAATGTACCCCAAAACAACACAAGAATCCAAATAATATGTGGTTCTGGTTGGTTAGTCAGTTCTGGGACTGGTTTAGCAGCAGCGTGTCGTCTCCAGACCCCGACCCTCGATCCCCAGACAGCTGCGTTTTTCTTGGCAGAATACAGAGGTGGTTTGCCATTGCCTTCCCCCGAACAGTTCCACGAACCAATCAACGATCGGCTGTGCTGGGAATCGAACCCAGAAGGCCAGATCGGATGCAAATAATATATAACAGACATAATTGACCACGGGCATCTTAGCTCGTGGCGTAACGAGGACAAAGCGACGATGAGTTGGATAGACTTCCTATATACGATAACTTAAACAATATTTTCGACACATTGCTGTTTTACGAACAACAATGCATATTAATAATTATAATTGGAAATAGTGGCGCATCTAGCGTTGACACTGGTACATATCCGTTATCGGTTGGTGCTTCAGAGCCCAAATGTCGCCAAAAATAGCGCGAATCCACCATACTCTTTCTAGAGAGGCATTCACTACGATGAGAAAACCTGTCTATACGCAGACCTGGAAGTACCCGCCTCGAAATTAGTTTCTAAATTCTAATGGCCTCCAGATATGTGGAACAACTGAAAGACAGAGAGAAAAGAAAATTAAAAAAAAACGAAAGTTCCAAACAAAATGTGTCGCGCAAGTGTTTACGTAATTACCTCTGTCTTTCCTCGTGTCCCGACTAAAATGAACAGAAAGAAATAAGGTTGCTACGTGTTGTTGCGAGTAATTCTTCCAAAAAACCACTCCAATCTTTTGTGCCTCGAATCGTTCATGGGAGAAAAAGAAAGAGAGCAAAAAAAAACTTGTTCAGACTTGTCCCCGCCCCACCCCGAAAATCAAACTTGAAAAGCCACGTTTGCCAGCGCGCCAACTGGAGGTGAAACAAAATAGAAACTTCCGGACAGTGAATACAGGGTGAAGCCCAAAACTCCATAACTTTTTTATATTTTTAACAACTATGTCAACGATCATTCGATTTTTATATAAGTTAATAAAAATGATGACGAGAATGTCTTCTTTTATAAATTGAATATCGCGCCACGAATTTCGCATCACAGTACATTTATCAGGCTGTATATGTCGTGGTACCACTGCTGCATTATTGATAATTCGTCCGCTTAAAAATGGTGTTCGCCAAAGAAGATAAAATTGCGATAAAATTTATTCGAGAAAATAAAAAATATGGTGCATAACGAATTATTTAGGAAGGATGAAAGAAAAAAAGTCTACCAAAGCAAAATAATCAGCGTGGATGAACTAAGAAACGGATAAAAACAGGCTTGGAGTGAGCTAGACCAAAAACATTATAAACGCGGCAGTGATCAAATGGCATATCCGACTAAAAGCGTGTGTTGTATCCGTCGGTTGATATTTTGAGGACCAATTTAAATAGGCAAAATGTTGGTTAACATTTCATCATCATTTGTACCAAATTTTATAAATATCGGATGATATTTGCTAGAGTTACTAAAATATAAAAAAGGTTATGGATTTTTGCGCCTCACGGTTGGTTGTTGCGGAAGCGCAAATCGGCGTTCGTCGTCGGGTGTTGGCTTGCTTCCATTAGACATGATGGTTCTCTTTCTGGTCGGCCGACGCCCAGCCCCCAAAACGATCGCTTTACAATTTTATTTTCCATTATTTTTTTCTACTTCTTCTCGCTTCCTTGCCATTAACACACACTCGATCTAATACCGTGTGTAATACGTGACGCGTACTAACTGCGAATAATACAGGGGGTGCAATTTTCGATACAATTACGTTCGGGATTGTAATCAGGATAACCACTACTGCAAACAAATGCAACCTGGAGAACATTTTATATTGAACCTGCAAATCATGTAAATATATTTTTGTACGAAGTCGATCTGCAATTAAAACAGCAAATATCGCAAAATCATAATAGGATTAATAATAACCACTTGATGAGACGTCAGTCAGTACAGATCGCGAAATAAATCTTAAGATTAATGAAAACACGTGGCCACCACGTGGTGAAACACTGATCACTTTATCATAAAATACTACATTAAGCAGAAAACGCGAAAATAAAATAATAATAAGATTACGAATATGCATGTGTACAGAATTAAACATTACAAACAAATACTCTGTAAATGTTGTTTTTGACATTGAACTTAGTGTTCAGACGAACAGTTTAGGTCGGTTCGACCTTTGATTTATTTATATTTCTGTTCGCTGTCCCCGTTACCCGTAAGGTGCTGCCACCAAGCGTGTGAGATTGGAAATGTTACATTTAGAGTCGTTTGTGGTTTAGACGCGCAGTCTAGGTGGGTTCGACCATTTGACCTTTCTGTCACATCACCGTTAAGATAGATTTTTGTAGTATTCAGATTTTTCTCAGTGTAAACATGTGATGTCATATTCTTAGGTCACCGGTATATTTGTGTCACAGCGAAGAATGCGTAATTATTTGTTACGATGTGATAGCGATTCACTTCCACGTAACTCTATCAAACGTTTTCTTAAAATACGAATTTAGTTAAAATACGAATAAATGATCAGCATTGTCCTTAGAACCAGTTATATAAATGAATAATTATTGACTTCGAAATGGGTTTAAGACGTCATGTGAGGTGACCGGTTTTAGCCACTGGGCTCAAATATTTAGTGCAACTGTTTTTGTCTACTTCGTGCGTCAAAAATTGATGTCAGGTAAATTTAATCACGTAAGGTACATGCATGTCCCAATTCATGGCATCGATTTTTTTTAACGAAATTTTACAATTAATCAAGAATGGATAACCAGACGAGATCATATTGTAGAGTGTGCTCAAAAATCAAATCTGAGATGTGACTAACTGAAGCTTTTATTATTTGTTGAAAATTGTGCAAAATCCAAAAAATAACAATCACTAATTTGGTTATTAGGTCAACGTTGAATTATTTAGAAACATAAATCAATCAATCAATGGTTATTCAGTCCTGGGACTGGTTTAACAGCAATGGGATATGTCTCTCCATTCTCTCCTATTTTCTGCCTTTTCTTTCACTTCATAGTAGTATTTAGAGTTTGTGTCTTTGCATAACTGGGATACAAAATCAAGAAACATAAAAAGTGTATATATTTATTTTTGAAAAGTAAACGTTTTGTCATATTCCTCTACATCATTTAGTACAGATGTTTTTTCCAAAAAAAAATTTTAAAGGCTATTTTATAAAAAATATTCCTGTTTAGAAAGACAATTTGAGTGATAATTTTTAATGTCATTACAATATGGTATGCCATAAATTGCGTGACTATTGACGGCCTCAATTGCATGTTTTCAAACAGTACCAACTTCTTAGCTGGACAGTTCCAAGTTGGCATTCCTTCGTTTTTATATATATATATATTCTCCTGGTGAATTTGACACCAATCGAGCGCGCATGTCTACGCTACTCGCAGTCCGGCGCTGTCCGAGTTCTTCTTTTCAAGTAGGTCCACGCGCCGGCCTTTGCTCCTATTCGGACACTCGTGTGTACTTATGACGTATGCACGTGTCTTGAACGAGCGTTTCGTAAAATTGAGTCAACCTACGCTGACCGCATCTCAGTGTTGGGTTCGTTTCTTTTCCCGTTACAGTTCCTCAAAACTGAAAATGAACCTAGGTGTTTCTAAGTTCCTATTTAAAAGGAACCTGTTTTTTTTCCGTTCCTTTGATTAAAAAATATTTAAAAAAAAAAACATTTGAGGGAACCAATCTACAGGACAAATGTAGATTTGCGTACACACACCAAAAACATTCAATATATTAAATATTTCGCTATTTCTGTTTGATGGTGCATAATTGTTCCTCTGTCGACAAACATGTTTTGAAAATTGGAAAATTAAAAAGAAACTGAAAAAGAACGGAGAAATTCCAGAGATTCATTTTGGAAAGGAGCTAGGAACAGCTAGGTTAGTTTCTGTAAGAACTGGAAGGGGAACTGGTTCCTTTTTTCCATCGAAAGAACGAAAATTGGAACCGGTTCCTTTTTTCCATCGAAAGAACGGAAATTGGAGCCGGTTCCTTTATTTTAAAATACCGTAGTGCCTAGTGCACTACAGGATTACTGCACCCTCGTGGGTCAATGGAGATATATAAATGTGAGGGGCAGGGAAGGGAAGGGAGGAGGAATGGCAGCTGGAATAGCCAGACTGCAGGATCCATCTTTAAGCTTTAGACTCCCTAATGGAAGCTCAGGGGTGACGCCAGTACCACAGGATCGAATAAACGAAAGGCTGCGCCGGGAATCGAACCCGGGACCACCCGCTCAGTAGAATGTGACCATACCCACTTGGCCACTGGGGGCCGATATTTTTCAAAAGGAACGAACCCAAAACTGTACAATTGTTAAATTCGATTCCAGGATAACATTGCATTAATTGGTAAATCTGGGTTCAGGTAGTACTTAGCTAGTGAGCTCAGGTAGTACTTCACTAGCTACAGGATCACTTAGCAAGAGTCAAGCTACATGTTGACCCATGAGTGCATAACGGAAATTAAATCAAAATATTTAAATGGGGTTGCCAGCTATTGAGATAGTGGGGCGTGTGTTAAACTTTGCTCATGAAGGTTTCCGTCTTCATTTTACGTTTCGGAATTATAAGATCGGCAATGTCTGCTTGGCATTAGCGGAATCTGTTAATCTGAAGTTGAAATCAACTGGTTTAATGTGTCTAGACAAGGACGTCAATATTTTTCATAAATAAAAACTTCGATTTGCCTCAGAGATTTTCTAGCGAAACTTTTTCTCCAAACAAAACGTTATGCAAAGGTACCTGCCTTTGGGATTGCCGGTTAATTTTGAAAGTATGTTTGAAATTATTGAGTACGTTTAAGGTAGAAACAGTTGTTTAAACACATCAACGATTGCAGGCAGGCTCAATCGAAAATATCAAAATGTGGACGTCGTTATGGGAGGTCACATGCGAGCAAACCAATGTCAAAACGCACCCTGGCAACATGCATGTAAACCCTATAAACCAATGTTAAAACACAAGCTCGAGCTTGCATGGGTTAAATATGATTGCCCAGTGAAATTGTACTCAGACAAAATGCAAAAGACAAGTGCATGTTGATCGCCTCCTAGTGACCAGTATTTCCACTACTTAATTACTCACCTCGCAGCTAGCTAAGTATGGAAGTGGCAAATTATAATTGATGAAAGCGTAATTGGGTTACTCATTTACCGGGACGTGGTTGCGTCAACGATTTTAATGTTGCACAGACATGCCACGCTGATTGCGCACAGCTAAAGTGAAATCGGGTTCCGTGAGTGACCACCCGTTTTGTGTTTTTTTTGTTTTTGTTTTCGAATGCGTGCCTTATGTCTTGGAAACACATAGCCAAGTACAGGGGTTGGACAAAATAATGAAAACAGCTCTGTTTGGCGTACACTTAGAGCAGTTTCCATTATTTTGTCCAACCCCTATAGGTGGAGGTCGGCTGCCTCCCATATCAACCAGTAAAACGCGAGACGGTGTATGATTTGATTAATAACACATTTGGTTGCTTCTACGAGAATGTGTTTTTTTATTTTGTTGGTGGCGGACACGCGAGAGGCGCGGAACAAGCTAGGGGAAAAATTTGTGGACCTCTGTTACGTGTTTTGCTGTGGACCTCTGTTACGTGTTTTGCTGTGGACCTCTGTTACGTGTTTTGCGTGACTTTAAACCGCTTGAGAACCGGTACGGTCTCGTCGATGATGCTCCATGAACTTTAATTTTTACTGGAATGAGAACGGCAACATTTGTGTCAGTTAGTCACATGTCACTTTAACGCTGAACAAGTTTCATCAGCGCTACAACAAATGCTGTGTTTCAAATAAAACATTTGAAACACGTGCATAGAGTGTAATTAACTTGTGAACGTTTTTACCGAAAATTGAATTTTGATTTTTAAAATTCATCATCACGAGAACGGGAACAGGTTCCTTTTTTCATCTGAGGGTCAAGAACTGGAACCGGTTCTTTTTAAAAAGGAAGGAACCCAACCAACACTGCTCGTTTACAATTCTCACTAAAAAAATCTCAATAAATTTATTTTCGTCAATAACCCCCAATAATCAAAATTGCAATAGTCTCGATAGCACTCTTGTTAAACAAAGTAACCAAATAATCAATGTAGAAAACCGGATAGACCTGATATTTAACTAGGGTAGTGGTCTAATGCCTCGATTTCCCACTAGGTGCGCACCGTCACTTTCTCAACTTTCCCCAGGTACCACCCACCCATTCCGTTTTTCTTCCGGTTGCGATATTTCAGCAGTCAGTAGCCGTAGAAAAAAAAAAAAAAGCCGTGGCCGGTTTTGCGACTCTCTTTCCAATGAGTAAATCCACGTTTTTTTCATCAATTTCCGAAGCGAACATGTATACACTATCGCGTCTCCAGTTTTTGTTCCGTGTTTTTGCGCCCAACGTGTGTGTGTATGGTGATGAAATTACCGGTCCACCCCAAATATGAGGTACTACTACAGGTAGGAACTCTCGCCGCAGCAGCTCAGGCATCAGCCAACGAACGGCAAGTGGGTCAGCAGGCCACCTGTGCAGGGTACACATTTTTGCGAGCGCGCGGACGTCAGGATGCGGACGGGCGGATGGAGAGAGCGTTAATTCCGCCGGAAAGCTTTGCGGTTGCTAACTCACTATCACCACTGCCGCCACCGAAAGTGAATCGAGAATTAATTTCCGTTTGTGCTGAAATCGAATTTCGAATCGAATTCGAGAGTGAGATGTATTTGCCTTCACGAATGATATAAGCCTATTTGCACTAAATTTGCGTTTGCACTATATTGATGGATTTATTTGATTTATGATCCAGAATAGCATTCAGTTGTCAATTATTATTATTTTATTGTTTATTATTTTTTATTATATAGTATTTTTGTTTATTTATTATTTATCATTACTTTTTTGGTATTATTTAGGTACAATAAGGTACAGGTACAATTTTACACAGGTACAATTTTAAAATATCTTTGTCATTCTTGGTAGTTTTATTTTAAAAATTGAAATAAGCTATTGGTATTACTGATGACGGTGTACTCCTTTAAAGAAATAAAATTAATTCAAACACTTCAAACATAAACGTATTACCTAAGCCAGATTCCTGAATTAAAATACAGAAATAATTGCACTATTTTAATGACAATGTCTGTAGTTGTTTACGTCTTTATAAATTTTTCTCTTGTTTTCTTCGTAATTGTCATCGTGGCCGCTACACTTGTTTTCCGGTTTTCCCTTTCACCAAAGAAAGCTTGTCACTGACTTTATATTTTTTACTCTCAATTATTCAACGCCCATTTTTGTTATTAGACACGGTATCCCATTATTTCGTTTGTTCCGTCTCACAAATTGTCTATTTATTCTAAATATAGAATAATTCTGATTATTCCAATTATAGAATAATTCCGGTATTTTATTAACCCTTGCATTTTTTACAAACATTTGTTAAGGCAAGTTTAATAATAAAATATAGTTAACACCATCACTTGCAAAAAGCAATTTGGTCATATCGTTAGAAATAACAATAAAAATATCGGTGCAATTAGTCTTAAGCTTCACACAGGTTAATTGCTAATATCACTTTGATGTGTGTTATGACACCGTTTTATTTTTTAGAGCGTGGTCACTGCCTTCTTCAGAATGTCCTAACAGCTTATAAATACAGAAACGTGCATGTACAAGATAATTAGTAAATTGGAGAATATATATATTTTTTTTATTTCAACGAAAGGCTACGGTACAACATAATTTAACCCATTATCACCCATATTCGTTCGTTTATGAGGAATTATATTTTTAAGATGAACGTTCTTCCCATTTAATTGCTGTAATTGCATTGTTTGTTTCTTGTTTGTTTATTTTCAAACAATTTTTTGTACTTTTCATTCGAGCAAGGAAACGAACAGGTCACCATCAGAGCTGCTAGAGGTCGTGAATCCTTAAAATCAATCCACAACAAGCCACATGTCTTGGATTAAATTTTTTTCGATTATTTTCTATTTTTGATTGTTTTCGATCAATTTTGATTATTTTCGATTATTTTTGATAATTTTCGATTATTTTCTATAATTTTCGATAATTTTCGATTGTATTCGATTTATCGATTGTGTTCGTTTAATTGTTCGATTCGAAATGATATGATCAAATCTTAAAAGACTTCAACGACTCGGCTTTATGGCGCCTCGTGTCTTAAGAGGAGCACAAAAGATTTCTCGATTTGCGAAAGCGTTAGTCATGTGTGTAATTTTACTGGTCAACAAATCTAGTCCACCATTTTCATTTTCGTTGCACGTGACTGTGTGTGTGTGTGTCTCACCCAGCCAACGAGCAGTCAAGCTAATGGGCATTCCTCGATTATGGCCAGCGGTCACTCAGCCGTGCCTAGCGCCGCCTATCGACCAACACGTGCTTTTTTTTCCCTCTCGCGTTGCGCATGTGCCACCATCAGTGGCCTACTTTAGTTTCGCCGAACTGAACCTGGCTGTCTTATTTACCGCCGACGAAACATCCCTCTCCCTTTCCTTAGCTAAACAGCACACGTTCACCACCACCACTTCACTTACCTTTGGTATCTTGGATCTCTCCCCAGAGATGGAGAAAACTCATTAGCTGACGGGGCTTAACGGTGGTAGCATCGCTTTCACTCCAGCACCAAACTTTCACTCGTGGACTGGTGATCGAGCCGATGACAACTGACTCTCGTTCTCGCTCGTTGGTTCGGACTGGGTGCTGCTCGACCATAAAAACGACTTTCGCTTTTTCATCGAGTTCATCACCGAGGATTACCACCAGACTCGCACAAGAAGCCGGTGCCTGCTGTCCACCTGGTTTTGCTGGCCTTCAATGACGTTCTTGTCGGGAATTGTTCGTCTATTTTGTGTCGACCCTTCTGTTCATCCATTTCGGACGTACTTGCGCGTTTGGAGATAACGACAGTTTTTAATTATTGAATAATCCAGATGCGAAGTTATATCCAGTGTACCACGGAGTCTATCTCGTGAGCAGCGGTAACCGTGTTTTTATTTGTTACTCCGAGGCAAGACTGTCACATTGCTATATTTCGTCTCCATGGTGTGGTGAAACAATACCGCGAATTTCTTGTGGATTTACGTCTCTGATTTGGTGGTTCAATCGCGCATGGAAGGTAAGATCATTTTTGACTTTAAACTTAAATTTTGGATTTATAGTACCAATGTTGTTATTGGACATTTTGCTACTATTGTTTATCACTTAAACTGAAGATACTCTCAAATTGCAACTCGAAAACACCAGAAACGTTTTGTATTCGCATTTGTAAACATGGCAAAAACCTTACAAATAACCGAATTGGAGTCGAAACAATATTGCACTTCTAAATTTACCACAACACTTTTCATAATGCTGCATAACATTTTATTTCACAAAATTATGCTACTCTCAAAAATGATCTTGTCTTTCTGATACCAGATTGTAATTGCGTCCACATCAGTGTGCCTAAGGGGTGGGAATATTCCCCCAATTTGGGGTGATAACATGTTCTTCCATGTATTTGTTAGAATGTGTTAATAAAAACTAAAAAAAACTAAAACAATGTTTCTTGGGCGAAGTTAAAACTTGTTTAGAAACTGACATTCGTGGTTTATTTTCGTAAATATTCGATAATTGTCTCCCTCTGAAAATAGTAGGTCAGATATTGTTCAAGTTAAATAGACTAATCCAAAATATATTGATATCACTCAAATTAACTTTCTTGCCAATATGCTGGCAATTTTTCACTCGCAAGCCGGTATAGTACTCCTTTTTCTTGTTTTTCGTGAAAACGATACTTCAAAACGTTATCGTGTCCCTCGGGGTCCAAGTAATTGTAAAAGATTTCCCGAAATAGACAAATCCAAAAATATCGCTCAGATTAACTTTCTTGCCAATCTGACAGCTTTTTTTCTTTGCTTGGAAGCCAGTATAATCTTCTTTCTTGATTCTTGAGAAAACATTCGTGGCCTCGCAAGTAAGATACTACTAGGGAGAGAACATACAAAATAATTTGATCTCGTCGGGAAAGGTAGACGAACATGTGCCGCGTTCTTCTGTCCCTATTTGACGTGCGCGTGTCAGTAGGTCATCCATCCCCCAGCAACAGTCGTGACGATACCATTCTCCTCTGGAAAGACGTTATATCCTCATCCTCCTCCTCCAGCTGAGTGAGGAAGTGGACGGCCAATGTTGTAAGAGTATTATTCCACTCTCCGTTGTAGTAGGCAGACACGAAACAGAGAAAGTTGGACCGCAGCCAAATTATTGCTTTCCCTCCAGTCGACTTTCGTCGAACACTGTAATGGGGAAAGAAGTGATTATTTAAGTGTTGGGCGTGCACCACTTTTTTTTAGTAGTTTTCTTTTTTTTTAGTAAACAACGGTATACATGTAAGTGCAACTAAGCTTTTAACAGCAGCAATGATGCTCGTCATCATCGTCGTCAAAAAGAGTTTTCACAGAAAAGGTGGCATTTGTATTTAGAAATTTAAACAAATATTAATGAATTCGTCAACAATTGAGTTTGAATTCAAATCTGGTTAAAAAGATAAATTCTGATTTTAGTTGGAATTAAAGAGATCAAGTCTGATTTTGTTAGAATTAAATAGACCAAATCCGAATTGAGTTTTTCAAATTTATTTTACCAAAGGCAGTACAAATTTAATTTACGAAAGTAAACAATGAAAAATTGTTCAATAGAAAATCGCAAAAGAAAAGCACAATTATTCCTGAGTACAATTGCGAGATTTAAATCAGTTTCCATTGAAGATTCTAGTAGAATGATGGTGCCAGAAAAATTCAAAAAACATTTAAAATTTATTTATTTACGTATAAATATTATATTTTATATTATTTCTTATATATTTTTATATTACGTATTTACTAAACGTGTTCAAAGCTGCACCCAGTACATTGGCATCTAACCCCTGATTATCGTTAGATGCTTTTCCGCAATACACATATTCCTTGCAGGGAGGATGAGGTTTGGGGGGGAGAAGACCGGGGAAATACCTTGCTCTTCACAGTAACTCACGCGAGCTTTTATTTCCCGGTGATCGTTCCACTTGCCTTCATGCTGCGGGGGCAGTGGGTTAGTGGAAGTGTTGCATGAGGGGTCGAAGGTCAACAAAAATATCGCGTACCAGTGGAAACACTTTCGTGATGCATTTTCGAAGCTAAACAATGTATAACGTTACCTTCGTCTTTCCTATCTGTGCATGGTCGACTTTCACCGAAGTGATGCTTATGCTCCCGGTCTGGATGAAAGTTAATTATTCATAAATATAACTTGATTAATTAACAGATTCACATGGTCATGGAGGATATGCCTCAATCGCAAGATGCGTTTCGAGGCTATTTATTAATTGCATCAGTATGTAAAAAACAATTGTAAAAAAAAAAAAAAAAAAAAAAAAAAAACAGGTGGGGAGTTGTTAGCAAAAATAGGTTAGCTTCGTAAACTGGTCATTTTCAAATTGTACGACAACGCATTTCGCCCCTCACCTCACCTACGTAGAGACATTTGGTGAGGGGCTGTAATTGCAATTGTCCAGCAATAAAATTGTGCTCAGAATTTTTTTAATCTACATGTACTGTATATATCGTGTTTGCACTTCAGTATCACACAGATCAGTAATGGAAACACTTTTGTCCGAAAAAATACTCTATTGTCTTACCTTCTTGTCAGCATATTCGTGGTGAAGTTCTAAACCTACGCAAAAAATTGGGTCAAGCTGCAATGTACAAATTCGGATGAAAAAAATCTGTATTAGTATACATCTATATATACCTGATATGGAATTAAACCATTACATCTATGCAGCAGCTGATAAAAAAATCCGATTATCTATGTATGTATGACCAGTTATCGTTTCCAGATGGACTATCGTAAATAATATTCACTGAAAACCCTGAGTAGCATGTGGCCATATACATCCTAAGTGTATGATTTTGTATTTGCATTCAATCATTTTATTATTATATTATTATTATTATATTATTATTATTATATTATGATAATTATTCGACGATAGTCCATCCGGAAACGAGAACTGGTTATATAAGGTATACATACTAAATCGGATTTTTTTATCAGCTACATAATGGTTTAATTCCATTTCCTGGACACCTTCAAAGCCAACATTGTCAGTGTCTCAGTGAAAGTGAAGAACAATAAAATTGCTTTTCATTATTCCAACTAACTGTGTACCTTGTTTATTCAATGAAACATGTACATATATTTTTCTGACGAATGTCGAATTCTGATCTTGTCTGGTAGGTTGGCCTCAAACAAAAATGTTATTTCTACATTTCACGTCCATTCCATTTTCACATGGCGGTTAAACTCGGTGAAAGCATTGTATGCTGATTATGGCATTCTCTTATTCAATTACATACGAACTCATTCCTTGGCCGAGACGACTAGAGAAAGGATACCGGAGCGCCCCCTACTGGGTCTCACTTTTATTTTCATCCAACATACACTATGTAGCAGTGAGAAACAATATGGGCATCTTAAATTGAAGGCCTACATAGCTGGTAGACACTGAACATAATTTATATCAAGCGAAAACAGTGCGGCATTTGCGAAACAGTATTGTTTTTGGTTTCTGTGGTTTCATGAATACAATGTAAATCTATACAACCGTGTCAATATAATTTTCGTGGAATTTATTGGGTTTTGTGAGGGAATTTATTTGGGGGTAACCCGCCGCTATTTGGTTCAAAATATTTACGGGCAATCTCAGTAGTGGCCGGTTGTCTTGAATGTAGCATGCTCTCTTTGTGGCCAAGTGCTAGATGAAGCGTTATTTGGTCAAACCGCAATTCGAAACGTTTATTTAGGTCAGCGTCTATGCTGTCTAGCTTTGTAACCGATATGACATCATAGTCAACGGATTGTTCTCAAATATATTTATCTCGTTCAACGCTTTGGTAGTCTGATAAATATGAATATGACATTTTTCTTCTTTACTGAATTGCAAAATATTTTATTAAAAAGTATTTTCTCTAATTTGTTCATATCTTCTGGTATTTTTTAAATTTCAGTTTATTTGACTTAATATTTATGTCCACTGACTAATCTTCTGAAAACTTACACTCAAATTAATTTATTAATAATTAAAGCAATCTATTATCCACGTATTTCATTCAGTGTTGTCGTTCATACCTTTCATTTATTCAATTCAGTTCATTCAAATTATCGTTCATATTTTGTCTTTTATTCGATCCCTGAGTTCTGAAGTTTTGAAACAATTAACATAGAGTATGGTCACATTCTACTGAGTGGGTGGTCCCGGGTTCGATTCCAGGCGCAGGTTTCCGTTTATTCGATCCTGTGGTACTGGCGGCACCCCTGAGCTTCCATTAGGGAGTCCAGAGCTTAGGGTGGATCCTGCATGGATCCCTTACCTTCTCTGCCCCTCACATATCTCCAAAGAGACACGAGGGTGCAGTAATCTTGAGTGCACTTGGCACTACGGTGATTTATAATAATAATAAAAACACATTAAGATTTCCATACCCACTTGTTTTAATATTACTTCATTCATAAACAGTTTGCAGTGAAATTGTTTTTATTCGATTATGTGACATCTTGTTCGAAAGAATACTGGTGATTCTGTCTGCTATCTTCAGTAACTAGAGCAACGTGTCTCGCTCATCGCATACTTATCGCCAAACCGAAATTTTTCTTCTGACTGTAAACAAGTATGGTTGAAAACAAGTCAAGCAATGAAAACGAATGTTGTTCTCGTATTTTATCTCTTTGTTCTTAACTGCTATGCAAATGCATTATCCGCGTGGACACCAGACCAAGAGGAAACCGAAGTTAAATAATCTCGGAAAATGATTAATGTCCGGAAGAACTGAAAACCACTGTTGTGGGTGAGCTATTGACCGCTTTACCGAACCGGAATTTTTTTTTATTTCCCTTTCCACTACCCTCCCCCCCCCTCTGTCTCAGGGGGTTGGACAAAATAATGGATGCATACATGTGTGCACCGTATCAGAGCTGTTTCCATTATTTTGTCCAACTCCAGTCTGTATATGTTTTCTCGATAGAACTACTTTTTTTCTTCTTTTTACTTCTTGTCGCGCGCGCGCGCATTGCTCGAACGCTTTGGGCAAATTAGTGGCAGCTATGCTTTCACCTCTTGTTATTCGGGGGAAATAAAACCGCAAACTCGAACACAACCCATAAGTTGTTCCAAATATTTTTTTAATAAAAAGTGCGGGAGCACGGTTTGATGAAAAAAAATGAGCACTATTTTTCTTGCTTCGACGCGGATTAATATTTTTGGCACATGCGCGCACTCCGTCCATGCGTGCACGTGACAGAAACGGAGAGAGTCATTGCCGCGCGTGCATGGAGTGGCGGCCCCGCCCCGGTGTTACGGGCGCTGGCGCATGTCCTCCAGGGCGGCGCTGCCGGCGCAAGTTCATTATACACACGACGAGAGACTGGCTCCGTCTGTCTGCTGGTCTAATTAGTACAGAGTACAGTTGTATAATGGTCACTACTCTAGCAGAGAATGGTTTTTAATCTACTATCTCGCACCACGACATACAATTTCGTAATGGAGAAAAACGTTGTCAACAGAAAGTGCTTAGAAATAGTTGACGATGCAGTCTAGGACAAAAAATTCAAAACGAAAAGGAAACAGAGTCTGGCAGGAGCAGGTCGAGTCGGATATTGGGTTAAGAACAATAAAAACGCTCGATGGATGAGATTCGCCTGGCAAAGGGGAACAATTTCGTAACAGAAATTAAATCTTTCTCCTTTACTTGTCTCTTGTCTGCATCGTGCATTTTATTTAATCTTGAAAACGTTGGCGTTTAGTTAAATGTAGAACATTGAACAAGACCATATGCAAAGACGTTGTCGGGTGGATCGTCGAATTCCCGATGACAACGTGATCGGCACGCAACACCCGAGCTAGCAGTGTTTGCCAAAGTCAGGGGCAATCAATGTTAACTGTCACCTGTTACCTGTCATCGTAGTCAGCGATAACACGATGTCCTCAGTATCCGGTTTAACACTTGCGAAAGCACCAGCACAAATTGTAGCTAGATTAAAAAAAAAATATATATATATTTAAATGTTTAATTTAAATGTGAGATTGTATTTGTCTAATTGGTTTGGTCGTCTCGTGTTCGTTGCAGGTGTTGTTGGCGTTGAGCGATGAGATTTTCCGTTCTTGTTGTGTTCGTTGCCATCTCCATCGGATGCTCCATCAGAGCCCTGCACTACTTTGACGAGGGCGGTGACGACTATGACGAGGACTACGATGAGGAGGAGGACTTCCAAGAAGGTACTGTGACACCCACACCCACAAACCCACGTCAATATGTAGTACCACTGCGTTCGGTCGAGAAGGGAATTGGATTTATGCTTGCCTTCCATAACGCATATTAGGGGGGAGGATGAAATTGTAGCGAAAAAATACATTAATCACCCATAAATAACATTAATAACGGCTAAGTTGCACGTTCAAGACATGAGCGACCAGAAAATACGGTGTCGAGTGGGGCGCGTAGCGAAAGTCAGTCTCACCTGATTAGT
>JAUJYS010001059.1:0-18960 GCA_033995665.1 Melogona broelemanni | reverse complement strand
TCACATATCTCCAAAGAGACACGAGGGTGCAGTATTCCTGTAGTGCACTAGGCGCTACGGTGAATTAAATAAAAAAAGTAAACGAGAGCCTGCACCGGGAATCATACACGGGACTGCCCGCACAGAAAGTTTTTATAAATACTGACTATGCTAGACTAGTCATACAGCACATTTAAGATTTACAATAGTTTTACAGTGAGTGAAACTGAATAGTAAAATTAAATTTTGATTGGAATTTTAAATTTACTAATTTCCATTCCATTTTCCAATTTTAAAATTTACTAATTTCATTCCATTTGATAACTTTGAAATTTATGTCCATCCGATTTTCGCAACTTGGGGCATATTGGTTAATAGAATCAATCATTTTGGCCATCTCACTACCACTCGCAGTAGCATTTTTATTGAACTATACCTTGTGCTTTGTGATCTGCTCATTGATGTCCTTGATGCTCCGTAGTTGAACGTTCACGCTGAGTGTGCTGAACATCTCATTGACCCACACATTCAGTTCCTGCAGCAGGGACACATATTTTTCCACCTGGTTTTTCTGTTGCTGCTCCTTATCGAATATTTCCTGTGCAAATTATGAGTCAAAGTAATCAGAAATGGTTCCGAACAAGCAAAGCGAACTTATAATGCATCAAATACAATCTGTATAGCTCAGTGGGGGATAGTGGGTATGGCAACAGACTGCTGAGTGGGTGGTCTCAGGTTTGATTTCTGGCGCAAACTTTCATTTATTGGATCATGGGTACTGGTGAAAATGTGCCCTTCACGTATTGCATAACTAACATGAAAAGTACAGAATCTCCTGCTGTGATATTCACTCAGTGAGGGAAATTTCACCACAAAAAAAAATTATCTACATTTTCCAAAAAATAGTTCTTTATTTTATATTTATTTTATTTTAGTGGAGAAATTCACCTCACTGTAGTTAATATCACTTAAGGAGATTATGTACCCTTTGTGTTAGTTACAGTATGTTAAGGGCATATTTTCACCAGTACCCCAAGATCGAATTAAAATAAAGACTGCACCAGGAATCAAACCCATGACCACCCCACTCAACAATCTGTTGCAAAACCCACTGAGCTACATGGATACAGATATATACATATCATTAATTTTGTGAATCATTACAATTCCAGAATTTGAAAGGCAAATATATATTTTGAAGAATGTTCAACATTTAAAGCCAGAATATTGATCACAATTTAAAAAAATATATATTCCACACAAAGTAAAAAATACTATACTTAACTTTTACTATACTAAAATTTAACTAACTTTGATATGCTGTTGCGTTTTATCCGCCTGCATTTTCAAAACAACCAATCTTGCTTTAAGTGATTGTAGCTCGGACAGAATGAGTTGTATGTCAGTGCATTTAGGCATTCCAACACCCACATCTTCCAACTTCCCAATAAGATGCTCACATGATGGTATAAGTGATGAAACAATGTGCTGTGAAAATAAAATGAACACAATGATTTAAATAACAACAAATATTTTCACATCATTAAAAACAAATATTTTCACATCATTAAAAACAAATATTTTCACATCATTAAAAACAAATATTTTCACATATATTGCTTCAAAATGATGGCACGAACGAAGAACTGAAATAACATATTAGAAAAAATATACACTTGTATATTAATTAATTTAATTAAGCTCTTTAAATTACTTCTCACTGTTTATTCACAGCTCAGCAAAATTTCTCAAAGAGAATGTGAAGTGTAAGGGCACCTCAATTGAAATATGAGAAAATTAATTTTGCAGATATTTATTATCAGCACTGGGAAATGTATTGGCTTATTCCATGATGCTGTGACCAAAAATTATCGGTATAGTTAAACAAAATTACTTAACTCAATAAACCAATTTAAAAAATAAATGTATAATACAAATAATGATACACAAAATGTACATTTACCCACCACGAAGGACCACAAGCATGGGCCTTAACATCATCCGTGAAATAGGTTCATACACGGCAAGAAAATGTCGTCTTGTATACAAATAATGATAGTTATGTTACCTCAGCCATTGCCCTTTGATTGTGAAGGTCCTGCAATGTTTCGATGGTGATCAGCTGATCTTCAGTGACATCCATTGTTGACGAGAGTTGCTGAAGGCCTTGTTCCAGTTCCATCTATAAAAAATTAACATAAAATATCATGATTACGCAATTGTAAGTCAACTAAAAGGTGACAATACAATGCAACAATTAATTAGCTGAAATAACAACTTTTTGATGTTTCAATAATTAAAAAAATATATTTAAGATCAAGATATTTAGTTTATTGATTACATTAATTTATATGATTATATTAAGTTATATGGAATATGTTATTTGCATAAATATAAATTTTTTCTGATTTTTTAAAAAACAATATCAAGAATATTACAAATTAAACTAATATTGCAACTGAAGAAGAAGAGAATTTATTTAATACGATTTTATTCGTAATTAATAATGTAATCTTCCTTGTTTTCAAAATACCTAATAATTTCATTACCAAAATGCACTTTGACATTCAATCATGCCAAAATCATGCAAAAAAAAACACCAATTAGTTGGCAACTCCATTTTGCATTTACACACTTTGGTTAACAATGCATTTATTTTAATGATTCATTTCGGAGACATGTGTTTTGTAATATGCTTTTAAGTTTAAAAATGTCAAATGTAAGTATGTCTTACACTTTATAGGCATTAAAGTAGTGTTAATATTGTTCTGAAATAGTTTGGATTTTTTTGGAGGTGAAACTACATGCTCAGGTTAATTGTTTAAAAAAATCAATCAGTCATGGTTGTGAAACTAGTCTCGATTATAAATGCAACATTAGGTGTAAATAATTGCACGAGTTCCACATTTGCAAATCAACTGTAGTTTGGGGGTTAGTAAAGGTTGTCACACGCCATTCATTTTGTTTAGTCTGCACACATTAGTTTGGAACTCTGCCTCCACAGGGCGTGCAACGAATCCCACTGCAAGTGCCTCAGTCAGGCCTGAACTCCACAGATGACAAGCATTCCACTCAAAGCACTCTAACCTTCAGACACTCGTATCGATCTTCTTCCGGAAACATCTGACATTGAACGTCGAGTTGACTTTGTCCAGGTAAATTTACTACCTGTTCAGTCGGACTTCTAACCGTACCACCATCTCCAAAATCTCCTGTAATAGAAGCTTCGACAGACTGTGATGGCACCTCATCGGAAGGGCTAGGAACATCGGTCAGTGAAAGATCCTGGGTAGATGCCTCACATTCTGCAGTACTGTTCAGAATTTTTTGGACCAAATTGGTCGAAAACATTTCAATGAGCACACTGGTTGTGTGGGTTGGTGTCTCAATAATCTCATGATCCGCATCCTTAGTGACTACTTCGCAGTTGTCTTTCTCCTCATCAGGGAAGTCAAATGAAATATAATCTGGGAATAGGTCATAGGTCTTCTCGCCAGCTTCCATCATACTGGTGTTCCAGATGTCCTGTTGTGTATTGTCAGAAGTGATGAGTTGACTGGACGTGTGGGTTGGTGTCTCGATGATCTCATGATCTGCTTCCTTGGTGATGACTTTGCAGTTGTCTTCCTCCTCATCAGGGAAGTCAAACGAAAGATAATCTGGGAATAGCTCATAGGTCTTCTCACCAGCTCCCATAATTCTGGTGTTGCAGATGTCCTGCTGTGTATTGTCAGTGGTGATGGTCGGGTCCAAAGCTGAACAAGTATTTTGATGAAACAGTGCGATGCATGTTTCCTTTCTAATCTCGACCTTGTCTTCATCTTTGTCATTGACCTCATCCTCAGAGAAGTCAAATGAAATGGAATCTGGGAAGAGGTCATATGTGTTCTCGCTGGTGTTCCATGTGGCCTGTATTGCATCGCTGATAGTGGATGCAGAGTCCAGAACAGGACAAGTAATTTGCTCGGACAGTGCATCATGTATTTCTTTTCCACATGGTGGAGCATCACTAACTTCTAAATTTGCTTCTTTCTCCACTGCAACCATATCTTGAAACTCAGTGATGGTGCTCGACATATCCATATTTACCACCAAATTCAAATTTGTTTCCTCAGTTTTAGTGGGTGGTTTAGCTAGGTCAAATTCGGATATGATATCCTTACAGGCATCACCTGCATTGATTGTATCCAATTGCTCTTTGAGGCCTTGTGGCGTTTCCTCGGTTTTGGAAATATAATCTTCTGCTATGAAAACTGTACTGATATCTTCCATTAGAATGACTGAATTGTCATCAGACTTTACTTCCATATTGAATGAATCCAAGGTTGATTCAGCAACATTGGTGGTAGTGGTAGAGATACATTGTTCCAAATCTGTGTCAGTGTTAGGTTGATTTGTTCGAGGATCTGATGTTACTTCAGCATAGTCTACAAATTCCAAATTGTGACTGTCAACTAACTGATCTTCAGATTTGGTTTCTTTTTCGAGGTTATTCATTTTGCTTGTGACTAAGTGCTCCTGCCACGAGCGTTCTGCTGAATCATAGCGTAACTTTTCAAGCCAAATTGTTTCGCTAATTAAATACTTTTCATAATCGTTTGATGTGTCTGCACTTAAGGAACAAGGTGCTTCCGATAAATTAGGCACTACAGTTGCAGCATTATCAACTGTGCTGTCCAAATCAACTAATTTGTACAATTCATTTGCAATATTTTTACAACTATCAATAGAGGGCTGGTCGTGAAATGATTTTGAAGAAATATCATCTGCAATATGATCTAGCATGTTAACAATTTTTGTGTCTGGTATCTCATGTGTAGCATCCAAGAAATTGCAGATGTGCTCATCAGCATGTTCTGAAGCAAGTGGTTCATCTCTAATTGTGTTTTCTTGTTTTGTTGACAGTTCATCTTTAGATAATTCATAAAAAGTGTTTTGTTCTCCACTCATGCTAACCACCACTTTGTCTGTGATTGATAGTGTTTCTTGTGCAACTGGATAATCATTTTTAGGTTCCCCCAAATACTCAATAGGACTGATTTGACACTGATTGATTGGTTCAATGGGTAAAATATCAAATCTGGGTTCAACATCTTGCAAAGAATTGTTGGTTGCGTCACTGCCAAAAACGTTTGTAGGTTCAATAAAATTATCTTGTTCTGAAATTAAGTCAGTTGTAGTTTCCCCTATATTCCTCTCCCCAGAATAAACAACAGGAGGTACAGCGTGATCAGCTACTTGTAGTGATGTCTGTTGCTCAACAGTTTCCAAGTGCTTATGATAATGACATTCATGACATTTAAGAATATATTCATGTTCAGGCACCTCATCTTCCACAGATAGCTCCACCATGGATATTCCCAAGCCACTATCTGCCCTCGGACATACATGCTCAAATGGTTGCTCCCATTCCTCACTGTTGAAACAGATTGTGATGTCACTGTCCAACAAGGAATCATCTCTTGAAGCATCTGGAAGTACATGTTCGATAGGTGCAGGTATGACTTCATAACCATCATGCGGTGATAAGTCAGGTGCTGAGCACACACCATTCACGACCAAATCTGAGCCCAATTTATTACCAGGGCGATATTTTGGTTTGTTTAGACTCTCATCCGAATCTGATGTGTCAACTGTGAACCAAGGGATGGGAGTACGGCTTCGTTTGGGTTTTGACTTCTTGTTTTTCAATGACTTTTGTCGTGAAATTGATCTGGAAGGTGATGGAGGAGCACCTACACTTGTGGTAGCATCAGGTGGTGGTGTGTCATTTTCATGTTCAGTACTGGGGTCAATGGCTTTGATAAGAGATGGATAATCTGGAGGAATCTTCTGGGCAGTATCAACTTGGATTGGCTGGTTGTCAAGAGAATCGAGATGAACAGCATTGCTGGCCGAGGCATCAGAAGGCAGCTTATCACCATGCAAATAACCCTTTGACTCTGTGGCTGAACTTATACTCTGTGATTCGTGTTCTTGTAAATCAAATTGGACACTGTCAACTTCAGTTGATTGATCAATTAAAATAGCATATGGTGAATCATTGCTACAGGAAGTGGCAGTAGCTTGCCCAAGTTCAAAAACTGAAGCCTGGCTTTCTTGAGCTGTTGACTGAGCAATGTCTATTTGTATGAGCTGATCATCAATATCAGAAGTAGGAATGAAGAACTGTTCGGAATTGCCCACACCTGCACATGTTATGTGTATTTCTTCAAGCATATGATCAATATTAGATGTATGAATGAATAATTCAGAATTGTCTCCATCAGCACCTTTCAGTTCAGATAACCCACTATGCAATTGGGATATTACAACATGGTGCACAGTACTCGAGTTTCCTGCATCACACATTGGCAATTTGCATGCTTCATCTTGAGATGTTTCCAAGGCTTCTGACAATGCACCTTTATTTTGCTGATAGGTTAAACTTTCAACTATCTCAAGTGAGACAGAATCGACAATAACTGGACAGTTCTGATCAACTATAGATGTAGTTGTGGGAGACTGCTTCTTCGCACTACGATTTCTCTTCTTTTTACTGGCTTTTCCAACACGATCCATCAGGACAATTTCATCAGGAGAACATTCTCTGCCCACTGTTTCATTAGATGCTTCTTCAGATACATCAGCACTGTTCACAAATTTATCACTTGGCTCCAATGAGGTTGACAATATCTCATTAACTGATATGGAAGGCTCCATATATGAATTGGGCACTGCATTTTCCATCATAGTTGGGTAAGCTTCATTTTCAATTATGGCAGTAAAATATGTTTCCACACAAACCTCATCCACTTGATCAGGTGTTGAATTTTGACTATCTAATAAAAATTCTGAGCTCAATTCAAATGAATCATCTTTTGTATGCAGACTTTGATAATCCACCTCACAATTTGTTTCCAACGAAATTGATTTTTCTATCTCAATACCATCTGTATTTGAGATGTTTTTGACAGCTGCTTCTGCGTTTAGAGTGTGCTCAGATGACAAATCAGTGTGATGACCAGCAATGGACTCTCTTATAACATTGGCACTGCTGCTTCCCAAATTATTATTTAAGTCAGCTGTCAATTCAAAAGGAACATTTTGGTCTACTGTAATATCTATCTCTGGCTCCTGTACCACTTGTACAACAGGAAAACTGTCATCATGAATTACTGTTGATGCCAGGTCACTTTGCATAGACTCTTCATTAACTGGGTCAGTAATGTCAAGTGCAAGAGAAGGCTCAGCTTTCTTTGGCAGAGTTTTGTCAATAGTTTTAGAACCCCGTTTTACTTTAGATTTCTTCTTTTGTTTTTGATTTGAATGCCCTTCCATTTCCTCAGAAGCTTCAACAGCAGTTAATGATGTATCATCCTTAGGATTACTATTATCAACTTGTCCACAGTAAGTAGAAATTTCCTTGGTGGTTAACATAAAATCGGTGTCTCCTTCTGAAGAGAAAGTCATGCCAATGCTATCTTGCTGTGACTTCTGCGGAGTTGCATCTATCTGAAGAAGCACCTGGTCTGATGTACCAGATAGATAACTATCTTCGCTAGCTGCTTTTTTAATGTGCACCCTTTTCTTTTTAGATGGATGATTCAATGATTCATTCTCATTCAATACAGGCAGGACTTCACTTTCTTGTTGCACATTAAGTTGTTCTACAGGGACTGATTCAATGTTTGGATTTTGCAACTGTTCAGAGAACACAGAAAAGCAACTTTCTTCACTGGCTGCTTTTTTCATATGAATTTTCTTCTTTTTCTTTTTAATTGGAAAATTCAATGACTCTTTGCCATCTATTATTGCAGCGGAAACTTCAATGCAGTTGTCAATCAATTGCACATTTGTATCTTCCGTTAACACTGGTGGTGGCGTTTCATGCACATCGACAGCTGAAAAACTTCCAAATTCTTCAATAATTTGGTGTAAATCTTGTGGTGGTGAAATAAAATATCCTGATGTAGCCTCATCCAAATTGGTAAAGCCAATATTTTTCAATTCCAAATTAGCAAACAGGTCAGGCATACTTAAATGTGTTTCCACCAGACCATGGTCAAGTGTTGTCTGGTCTCCCACTTGGATTTCCTGTGTCTGGCTGATGCTGGTTTCAATGGAAATGTTTGCTTTAATCCCTTGATCATTATTTCTAGATTCCTCCTGCACATTACTCAAAAATGTTCCTTCTGTTGATGGTGTTGCAGGGCTGATGGCAGTTACCACTTCATTATTTGTCATATTTCTGGTACCTAAACTATCATCAGCAGGTGAAGGTAGTGACGACACATTCTCCAGATCCAAATTTAAATTACTAATATTCAAGCTGGTAATTAAATCTGGCTGCAAATTTGCAATATGACTTTCAGAAACTGGGTGTTTAATTGATCCAGCCACTGCAATATCGCCACCAGTGTTGGGAATCCAATTATCTGAACTTGTTCTGACCATGTGGCTGTCACTTGGTTTCTTCTTTTTCATAGACTTTGTTTTTTTGACAGCACATACAGACAATGGCATATTTTGTGGAGAATCAACATTTTGGTTTTCAGAGGTTGCATTCACTGATACACTGGTCAATGCAGCATCCAATGTAGTAGCATCAAATGCAGCATGAAGCAAAGTTACATCAATTTCAATCTCTGCTGACACTGGTTTGTCATTTATAACATCAGTTGCTGATTTTTCAGAGTTAGTGTTCAGAGATGTATTTGTCAGTGTAGCATCTACTGCAAAAGATTCAATTGACTCCTGTGAGCTAGTGGTTTCTAAACTGGGGCTGCCAGATTTTGATTTATTTTCCTTGACTCCTGTTTGATAAAGCAAAGCATTGTCCATTTCTGTGTCAACAGATACTGTAATGGCTTTTTGAACATTACTGATAGAGCTTTCCAAGTCAGCATTTAGTGATATATTGGTTAGTGTAGCATCCACTGCTAATGGCTCAACTAGTTCTTGAGTGGTAATGGCATTCAAACTGTAGCTGCCCGATTTTGATTTCTTTGAAGATTTCTTTTCCTTGATTGTTTTTTCAGGGAGCAAGGAATTGTCCAATTCAATATTGACAGATGCTGGCATGTCCTTTAGAGCATCACTGGTAGGGTTGTTTGAGTCTGTACCCATTGAGATATTGGTTAGTGTAACATCAGCTGCCAATGGCTCAACTAGTTCTTGAGTAGCAGTGGTATCCAGACTATAGCTGCCTGATTTTGATTTCTTCTTTGAAGATTTCTTTTCCTTGATAGTTTTTTCAGGAAGCAAAGAATTGTCCAATTCAAGATTGACAGATGCTGGCATGTCCTTTAGAGTATCACTGGCAAGGTTTTCCGTGTCTGTACCTATTAAGATATTGGTTAGAGTAACATCAACTGCCAATGGCTCAACTAGTTCTTGGGTAGCAGTGGTATCCAGACTGTAGCTGCCTGATTTTGATTTCTTATTTGAAGATTTCTTTTTCTTGATAGTTTTTTCAGGGAGCAAGGTATTGTCCAATTCAATATGTACAGGTACTGGCATGTCCAGTACAACCTCCCTGCCTCGGTTTTTAGTGTCAATATGCATTGTTATATTAGTTAACATAACATCCACTGCCAATGGATCAACTAATGCTTTAGTGGTAGAGGTCTCAGAACTGTGGATGCCTGATTTTGATGTATTTTCCTTCACTGTAATTTCATGGATTAAGGAATTGTCCATTTCAATATTCTCAGTTGCTGATATATCCTGTAGAACTTCAGTGACTGGGTTTTCTGAGTCAGTATTAATTGATATATCGGTGAGAATAACATCCACAGATAATGGCTCGATTAATTCTTGAATAGTAGTGACCTCCACTTGTTCTTGAGTGTTAGTCTCAAAACGGTAGCTGCCCGATTTTGATTTTGTTTTTGCAGATTTCTTTTTTTTAACAACTGCTTGGTGTTGCAAAGAATTGCCAATTTTAATGTTCCCAGTTACGGATATGTCTTGTTGACATTGACTGATCGATTTTTCAGAGTTGAGCATAACATCCACTAGCTCCTGTGAGTTTATCATCTCCAAATTGTAGCTGCCCGATTTTGATTTATTTTTTGGAGATTTCCTTTTTTTGACTGCACCTTGATTAAGCAAGGAATCGCCAATATTGATATCCTCAGACATTGGTGTTCCTTGCTGAACATCAGAGATAACTAAATCAACGTGGTGGCTACCAGTTTTCAGTTTCTTGGTGACAGCCATTTTTTCATTGTTTGATTCTTGCTGTGACAGCGAGGTAGCATTCTCACTTTTTTTACTATTCAATTTCTTTTTGGAAACACCAGTTGTGATAATAGGTTTTACATCATTGTTGGTTGGTAAGTCTGAGTAACTATCATGGAGATCAGTTTTAATTTGATCACATTGTAGAGTATTGGTAATTGTGGTGCAATTGTCTTGAAGATGAATAGAATAGTCTACATCTAAATTAGAGCTGATTGAATTGCTCGACTTTTTCTTTCTTTTCTTGTCCTTTTTTAATTGCCTGAGATTCAATTTTTCCGTATCACTCAGTAATGCCGATAACGTGTCATCCTTAGGTACGGATGTAATGATAATGTGCTTGGAACTTATCAAATCCAAATTGTAACGAGACAAGTCAGTTGGACTTTTAATTTTTGGCTTTCTCGTTTTTTTCTTTTTTATTCCAGTCTGGTTAGTATCGTTGAAATTTGTTTCGGTCACAGCAGTATCTTCATCAAATGGAATTAAGTGTTCACCCATCAGGTGCACTTGAGATTCGTTGCCCATAACCTCAGATGAAGCATCTATTTGGCTCTTCAGTACTGGTGCATGCAAGTCATGGGCACCCAATTTAGAATGAAGTTTATTTTTTGTCTTGGTGGCCTTTACATTCTGTGTATCACCTGGTGGCAGTAGAGAAGGCGTGTCAGTGCTTTGACGCGGTAGGGCTTTTTTGGGAACATCAGATTTGCTTTTATTTTTTCTTTTGCTTTGGCTGGGTATATTTTCCGCCAATGTGCTTGCATTGGAAGTCGTACCTTCGTCGAGTTGTAAATAATCACTCGCATTAGCTGCACCGTTGCCATCATCATAGCAGGGGGCAAGTTCTTCAGCTAGACGCTCGGATGAATCAGCACTCGGAGCAATTGCTATGGCACATTGCTCATCGGTTTTCACACTCGTAGACTCTTCAAGGTTATTTTTGGCTATTTTCGTTGTTTTCTTTTTTCTTTTCAGACTCGGGAGCTCTGAAGCAGTTGGTTGCGCAACACTAACAACACCACCCCTTTCCTGAACATGTGCATGCTCGGCAAAAACGGGGTCTGTTTGTGGACTGGCGACAACCTTTATTTTTTTGGTGCTGCTCTTTTTTGTTGCCAGCTTTTCTGACGAACTGTCGACAAGTTCAGAGCTTTTTGATTTCGGTTCCTTTTTCTTTTTTGAAATCTCCATCTGTTGTGTGGAATCGACAGATTCGATGTCCACGTGCACCAACGGTGAAGGAGATTTTGATACGTATGTTGGATTCAATGGGATCGATATAGGGAGTTGTTCTTCAGATAAATCTTTTTTGTGTGCCTTCTTTTTTCGGCCCTTGCTGGGAACATCTTTTGTGATAGCATTTTTGTTTTCTGATTGGTCTCCCTCCATAGGAGACTCAAAAGAGGTATGCTCCACCAACTCCCACCAATCAAGTTGTGATTGCTTGACTGGAGAAAATGGGCAAAAGTGACCATCTACACGCGTTTTTGAATGCGACTTGACCGCGTTCCGTGCATCATTCTCCGGCACATGCGATTTCCACGACGCGGGAAAATGGGTCGACTTTTCGAAGGTAATTGCCGTCGTTGGTTGCTCTTTAGCGAGCACCATGTCGAATCTTTTGCGATCAGGGCTAAAGGATTTTCTGGTGGCGATCGTCTCAGAGCTGGGGATAGAATGGCGGGAGGCGGGGGAAGGCGAAGAGGAATGGGGTCGACGGGATGGAGCGCTGGGTAAGGAATTCGGAACGGGGCTCCCACAACTGGATGGCTGGGCTTTGTGACTAGGAGGCAATCTGGCAGCCAGTGCCTGCGCATAGGTCAACTTGAGTTGATCTGATGACAGGCTCCGATCTGCCGCTAGCTGCTGACAAGCTATCGTGACATTGGTTGATTCAGTGGTGACTTTGGTGTCACGTTGAGGCTCAAGGTCGAGCAAGGTCACGAGAGTTTTATCTGGAGGCAACGTTGGCGACTCGGCGGTGGTCTCGGACGGCGGTAAGTGGCCGTTGGGGGAAACCTTTCTGGCCGGCTGTTCCCAATTTGATGAAATGTCACTACCAGGTGACATAAAGGTAAGTGCATCTTCCTCGGCGGGGTCTTCGGGAAATGGAGATAGACGCTGATCAAATTCAGGGGTGGAGGAGTAGCGACGACTGCCCCTCAAATTATGCGAGTCATCAGAGGAATGGGTGGGCCGCTGTTTTCCGGGCAATTGAATTTCGGTGTTGAAACCGATTCTCTCATTAACGTTCCGTTGAGAGATAGCATGGTTGTCATTGTCAATTCCAAAGGCGAGCGGGGCTGCGACCTCCACATTCCGTGGCGGTGATGTCGTTTCAAGAAAACGAACAGGCGTGCTCTCCCGACTGATGGCCTCCGGAATCGGACTAATTCGTCCACTGAGAACGTCCGCGTACGACGGTTTGCCCAACATGGTGGCGGCGGCCCTCGGATGAGAATAGAGCGTGGCGGTGGAGGGCACCGAGCTAGGAAAGTCACCGCTCAAAATTTCAACACTCGCGGTACGCGGATCACGTTTTTTCGGTGGCCGCGGACTTTTCGACCTAGAAAAGTTGAATGAAGATTTTTCGCCAATAAATCCAGTGGCGTGTGGCAGAGCCGCGGTCGGTCGGTCCTGACTAGGCGGCAGAACAATAGTGATCATGGTCTCGTGGCTGACGGCGCGCGGTGGAAATTCTCCCTCGCTACTGCTGAATATTTCCATTTCTGGGGCGGGGAGAATCTCGCTCAGTACAGTCTCGTTAGACGCAGTTAGAGAAAGCGGCGCACTATCGCAGCCAGGTGCAGATCCGATTTGCAAAACTCTATCTGCTGGCGCAACTTCATTGACGTCGAGCGCGAGACTTATTTCTTCAGCAGAGATGTTGGCAGCTGCTCCACTATCTCCGGTGGGCTCCCCACTGACAAAGGCGCGATTTGGAACCGTGTCAAGTACAAGAATAGCTCCTCCAGTCGGCGAGGGCATTTGTTTACCGACAACGTTATCGACGCCGCTATTCGGAATGTCAGAGCCGGGTGCGCGCGCAACGTAACTGCGCGGTGGCTGGCTAAAGGGTGGCGGTAGCGGGGGGCGAGGTGTAGCGCCCTGGTTCTGTTGGTGGTGGTGACGGCGGTGTTGGGTGGGCGATGACTGTCCAAAACCAGACTGATTCGGTCGGCCCATGACCACACCGGCGTAGGAGAGCTTCTGGTGCTCAGTGCCAGTCGCCATGCTCGTGCTCGGACAGACATCGGTGGATGAGTTATCCGACAGCGGAGGACGTGTTTCTCCAGTATTGCCGGCCACTGGCGATTCCGTGGTGTGCGGCCCAAGCTGTTGGAGTCCACCCTGTCGCTCCAGGTTCCGTATTTGAGCACTGAGAAGTGAAATCCGTTCTCGATTGCGCTCGATCTGGTCACGGGTGGCCTATTTTGGACAGTCACCGCAAAAGAGGATCGGAATTTTTAAAGCCGGCCAATGAACCAACCAATGCACCAACCAATCAATGCACCAACCAATGAACCAACCAATCAATCATCCAATCAACCAACCGATAGTCAATAAAACAAATTTATATCGCGCAGAAATTTTTCAAACCGAAAACCTATTTTTTAAGCGGATGTTAAATTTTGCACAAGAAACGTAGATGCCTGTTTGCGTGTGTGTGTGTGTATGTATGGTGGGTGATCCTATATGCTTGCGCATGTTTGTGCTGTAGATTTTCGCAGCGAAGACGTGAGAAAACAACAAAGCAGAAAAGAAAGCGAGGAGGTACAGGTGTCGAAAGCTCAGCTCACAATCCTTTTTTAATTAAGACTGAGATGTTCTATTGGTACAATTGTATAAATAAAAATAATAATAATAATCGAAATAATAATATTTTTTGGCCTAAGAATAATACAGTGGCTCGGGGTCGGGTGTCCCTCGCTGAATTATGCCTTTAATTCGTTCACCGACCGCTGCAATCTTTTCCTGAATGCTCTTGATTCTTTCGTGACAGGCCTGCGTAAGTGGCAACGCCACCACAAAATAAATTATTGCCAGCGTTCAAATTCTTTGCCCGGCGCGATCAGGGTTACTTTCTCAGTGGGATATATGTGCTGCACAACTGAATCGTTCGTCAGGGGATATTCAGGTGCGGCTGCTATGCAGATTGTTAAATCTAAGGCGACGTGTGAAATTGGATAGCTACGCAAATAGTGAGTGATAAATCCAGCAAACTCTCATTGGAAAAACAAACAACTCACCAAAATAAATCACTTGAGGTCGATCCATATTCAAACAAACTGAACTCAGATGGCAAATTGAGTTCAGTAACATATAAAATCATTCAAATTTAAATCGCCACCAATGTTACATGAAATAATATAATTTAATGAATATACTATTATTAAATCTGGCTTAAAAGGTCATTCCGAAAAATAATTTTACAATATCCGATTTGAAGTGAGCTAAAATTCCAGCTCTAACAGGTGATTTTTTTGTAATTTCCATTTTTCCAATAAGAGCTTACCGAACAAAGCAGAATTAGTTCACCATTTGTGAGTCATGTGTTAACGACTCCACTAACGATTAACAGCATAAAACAGCTATGTGATTGGGTGGGGATAAACTGAACTGTTGCGCCACACTGTTGCAGTCTAATAACGAGACAATCGTAACCACAGACGCGGAGCCGCATAAACAAATAAAAAATATATCGGAATGTGGCACTTACATGCTGCTCCTCCAGCTGTTTCTTGTGATCACGTGGACTGAAGGCCGGACTAGACGCTATCCTCAGCTGTTGCTCGGCTTGGAATATGTGACTCTTCAGACGCTGGATTTCCTACTCGGTCAACGAAGCAAAAAACGATCAGTTTGCAAATCAATGTAAATGTGGCATATCAAAACCGAACAACGATTTGTCTGTAAAAATAAGATAAATTTTTTTCTCACCTGCTGGTAGTGTTCCAGCTGCATCACAGACGTTTCCAGCGTCCTCGTCTGACCGGAGACCAGGGTGAACAGGGAGTCCAGATCGTTGAGTAACTCCTTGCCTTTCTGCAGCACTTGGTTCTCGCTGGTTGGCGTACCCTTCAGATGCACGGACAGTTTTTCCATCGACATGGACACCTTGGACTTTTGTATGGAAATTTCAGCCAACGTTTTCTGTGAAACAAAAATGACAATGAGTAGGAGCACAAAGCAAAACAGAGATAAATGCAGCAAAAAAATGAAATTCGAAAATAAATTTTAAACTGAACTAACCTCTCTGACGCTCAGCTGGTCTCTGAGAGACTTCTTCCGGCTGTGCGGCGAATCCAGAACCTGCCGCGACTTCTCCAACCACGTGGAGACTTCCTTGATTTTACGGTCGCACTGTTCCCACTCTTCGGTCAGCTCGCTCAGCATGGCCGTCCGCTGTTGAAGTTGCTTCTCCACCTCGACCTTTTCCTGTTCAGATTCGGCCAACTTCTTGGGGAGATCGCCGGGGTTACAGACGTGCGCGATCTTTTCCAACTCCTTCGACATTTCACTGATGTGTCGGTTGGCAAGGACACATTCCTTTTGCGTAGACTAAAAGGGAAAGTGCAATTAGCTTTGGAAATTTGAATTGGTGTGATTTAAAATTAAATTTGAATTTTAAAAAATGTATTCAAATAAATTTTTTAATTAAATTTTTTTTTTCTTCAAATAAAATTCTTAATAAATAAATTGATTTTGATTCTAACACATTTTATAACATTTCAATTATAAAACAATTTCATTATTTTAACGGTTTTTAATAATGACACAAATGGACGAAAGTAAAATCATGGTTAGGTAAAATCTATAAAAATTTAAGCAAAGTTGAAATATTAGCAAAAAATTTAGAATATAGGTTGCGCACAAATAAGTAATATCGGCATACCTGATAATCGACCAGCTTCTGTTTTGTCGAAGCGAAATTGGGATAGGAAAGCGGAACGTCTAGAAACGCTTTCGTTTTGGCGATCCACGCGAGCAGAGCCTCGTGAGATCTAATAAATTGTTGCCAGGAATCGAGCGCCGCGCTGATCTGCTCCTTGCGCTCCTCAATCAAGTATTTGATTTGGAATAGTTGCTCATTGAGGGATGTAATAGTACGCTGAATGAGCGATTGCTCAGAGGAATTCTGGGTGTTGTCGCACAGGGTCTGGCCCTCGCGTTTCACTTTGCCAAGTCGATCTTCCACGTTATCCCAGTCGGCAACGATCCTCTGGAAACAAATAAACATATGAGTTTGAGAACAGTTAGCGGTATTTATTTATATAAAGATTTCGTTAAGCGTATCAAGTTAGTTAATGATATAATTTTGTCCATTTCCCTTTACAAACAAAAGTAAGATTTAAATATATATATATACTCAGATATTGAATTTCTGATATTTCTAATGCTTATTTTAAATGTTTAGCTTCGAGAATTGGGTCTATCCGGTCAACGAAAAATAAAAGACTACATTTAAAAATGTACTAAAAGATTGAACCGGTATTCAGAATGCCTATTTGTTGCTTCGTTCGCCAAGTAAAATAAAACTACTAAAAAAAAAATAGCAAAAAAAATAAACCGTGAGTGTGTGAATTCGGAAACACCTATTATTTTTTTGCTTCGTTATTGGGTTTACCAAGTCCGAAAAAAAACCGACGCTAAAACATTAACTAAAAAAATTGACCCACTATTCAAAACACCTTTTCTTGGCGGTAACAATTTACTATAAGAAGCCCCCAACCTGGATATGATGTCTGAGATTTTCCGGTTTCTCGCTTTTGTCTTGAACCTTGGCCTCCGCCTGCTGCAACCAGGACTGCACGAACTCGACATCACTGGTGAAGTCGTAGCGGATGGTCTTGGCCCGCTTCATTTCGCGCTCCTTATCGCCGACGGCCGACATGACCGCCTCGGACAGAAGTTCCAGCGCGGACAGCGCCTGGCCAACTTCCGTCGGCACCGACTGCTGCGATTGGCGGTAGTGTGCCTCCTCGCCTGACGTCAGCGCCTTCACTTGATCGTCTATTCTGTTGGCGTTGTCCTTCAGTTGCTAGAAAAGCACATGGTCAAAGGTCAATGAACAATTTTTAAATCAAATGTTTCAAGTGTCAAGAGACAAATTGACCACACAATCGTGACAATCGTGTAATCGTTTCAATTTCACGGATGACTAACAGTCAAGATCGTTAGAGTTGTCAAATCCAAAATGACTGATGGCTTGTGAAAGGTTTTAGACATAACGGAATTAGTCGAAATTTAATGTTTACGCTCAATATAGCTTTTTACAAGAAAAATCTGGAGATATTTCGCTAAATATCAACGTAACCTCTTCCATTTCTAAATAATCGTTAAAATTTGAAATGACTAATAAAAAAAAATCCGAATCAATGCGCATGAGATTGGTTAAGATATATACAACAAATAATAACAATAAATTAATAATTAACAGAATAAATTTTTTCATTAGCTAAAAAATGGTTTAAAGGCTACAAACTTTTAGCTGGAACACACGTTGTTAGATAGACAAAAATTACGTTGTTTCGGCGCTTTCCAAGGTCAAAACTTCGCATTCCAACATGTTTTAATTTCATTACCAGCGCGAGCGCGAACCGGTATTCACCATGTTGTGCAATTATTATTTGCAAGTCATCAAAGAAACTGTAGCCAAAGTGCTCGCTCGATTGGAGTGCCCACGCCATCACCACCGCCCACACGGTGATGACAAGTCTTCGCCAACAATCGTAATAAATTTTTATTTGCAAACCAATTTCCTAACATGTCAGTGCCAGTGCGTTATGTGGCACGTTTCAAATGCCACACGCATAAAAAAACACGTCGATTTTAGTAAGCCACTTTGCATAGAATCGACTCGACAAGTGTGAGTCACACGGCTATGTATGTTGTGATCTCGACACGACCTTGGGACAATGTTAGATTCGGTAAAAACGAAAAAGACGGCTGCTGCTGCTCTGTGGGTGGCTTGTTTAACTTATGAGGTTGCATTCCTGATGGAGTGCCACAGAAATTCATACTTGGAAATGGGTTTAGAAAGAAGAGGCGACCGGTAACCCACGTGGTGCGTGGTATCGGCACACACGCGTTGCTTGTGGCCGACTATTTTTACCTTCACAGAAACCCCAACGGCCTCCTCGTCAGGGTCATAAACGTCCAAGTTTTCCACTTCGCTCTCCATGTTGTGGAGCGCTATTTGCAGTTCGCTTACTTCGGTAACGACGTGTTCTACGTGGGCAATCTCCTCCTGGATCCACTTAATCTTACTCTCGAGAGTGTCACAAAGCCTGATGATAAAAGAAAAACAGGTGAAACCATATTAGTCAAGTCTATTCGCTAAATTCGGATATCGGATGCTGCTAAATAAAAAAGGTGCAAAAGTAAGCCGAGTTGAGTGTAAGGCCGAATATTAGTAGAAATAAATTACTTGATTTTGCGAACTGTTCGGCTGAAACGCACTTACCACAAAGCACACGAAAAATAAAATCTCGATCGGTATATCAGGAGCGAAATTTTATTTTTCGTGCGCTTCAAATTCTCGTGGAAGATGACGTTGTGTTCGTTCGTTTTTGCCAAACAGTTCGCAAAATCAAGTCATTTATTACTAGAATCGGGTGCTAGATTGGCGATATAATTATACTTTATTTATTTAGCTGGGAGCGGTGGCGCGTTCCTGTAATCCCGCTGCTGGGAAGCGTACTAACCGATGGCTCATGAGCCAACGGTCCCGGGTTCGATTCCCGGCACAGG
>JAUJYS010001058.1:0-18961 GCA_033995665.1 Melogona broelemanni | reverse complement strand
AACTTAGAAATCGTCACAATGGATTGAGTGCGATTCAAGATAAGAATAACTGAAAGTTTACAACTGCATTAATCAGAAATTAATGAGTGTCAACCCCCATGATCGAACCATATCATATCATATGATATGATGAACCTTATCATACCATATCATATGAAGACAAATATAAATCAAATCTATACATACGCATGAGTACATTCAAGTACTGCATATGTGGTACTGCAAAGATAGTTCTACAGTACTCTGAATATGAATATTTCATCAATATTTTTTGCATCCATCTAGCTGAATGTTTTATTTTTTATAGGCACTAGCTACCCGTTTTTCGGTACCTTCACAAACTTTCCATAATGTAATTCTCGAGTTTAAGAAAGGAAACCAATTCTATGAATATAATCTCGTAGGACGGAATACTTTTTTATCTAGCGGGCAAAAATATTTTACAACATTCTTTTAAATTCACTTTATTTATGTGTTGTTTAAACGTTGCCCATTAATAATTCGCGTTTATTGGCGACCTACCATCTCACTGATGGCCCTGGGGAACGATTCCAAAAATCCGGTCATTGGTAATCATAGTTACGTGCTAAGATAAAATCAGCTAGGGGACGACAAAAGAAAGTCATAACGACACGGGATAGGTAGGGGGAAAAAACTTTTCTAGCTTCCCGAGACCTCAGAATCGAACGACCAATATTCGTGAATCGTGAAGGATTAACGGAATCGGTTTCTCATATCCATCTATCCCGAAACCCGTTTTATTCATGAATATTGCCTAACGGTATAATTGTTATGAGGAAATAGAACATGAAACCCACGACAAAGAACACGAAGAACAATTTAAAATTTACAATAGAAAAATTATAAGAAAAAAATATTCATTATTTTCCCGGGGTGGACACCTCGCCGCCGGTTGCCATACCGACTGCACCACGACAATACGTCGAATGCAATCTCGATTAAATTGTATATAGAATTTTTTTTTGTATGATTATTTTAATATTCGATAGTTCTAAGCATGTGACGGACTGTTGGTTCCAGGAGGATTCATAGATTTGGGGGTAAAGTAGCTATTGGCGGTAGTGTTGGTGGTTTGCGGTATTTTATTGCGAAATACGTCACCGTGCCTCCCTAGAAGGTACATCACCATAGGCGGAGCTGGAAAAACACTTGCATGCAAAGGACTCTGCGATTAAGTCGCTATATTCGGTTTTGGCTTCGCGGTAGAGCACTAAAGTGGTTTTTCGTAGGAAAGCCGTGTGCCGGGTCAAAAATAGCTGCGGTGTTGCGAACGTAGGGGTGGTGGCGAGGGAGGTATAGGGGATGGGGGTGGGGGTGGGTGAGAGATGAAAATGTCGGGGTTGGTTGGCCTGTGTGACGGCAGCGTCAGACGTTAATCGCACGTACGGCGCTCTGGGGGAAACGAGACAAAGTTTACGAGCACGGCTTCTATTTGCATGTGCGTTGTTGTTCGTAGGGTCGGTTGGGACTAGCGCGGGAAAGACTCCCGGATCCGGTAGACCCGGATCCCGAATAGTCCTTCCCACGGAAAGCCACAACTTCTAGGTAAAATAGCAGGAGCAGTACAGAATAAAAACATATTGATGTCGTTAAATAAAGCCAGCTGTTGGATTGTGAATAATTGTTTACGATGTGGTAGTGAAAATATTAATGGCTAATTGGTAATATGCTACGGCTAAATAGTTCTAATGAGCAATTTCATTATACGATAACTCGTCTAATATAGTATAGTATAGTATGAACAAATGCGTAGTTATTAATTGAGGTTAATGTTTAATTATTCTCGGCAATTTTATGAGAAAAAATGGTTGCATTAAAATATTTTAGATTTTTAGATTTACTTACCAAATCGCATATTGTTAAACGAAAATATTTTTCGTTTTATGTCTAATTTGAATTGTACTTTTTTGTTAAATATATCAATTACTTTTTTTTTTTTTTTGCTATTTTGTAAAATCAAAAAACTTTATTTTTTAAGTTGTTCAACCTATTATAATGTGGAACACGCACATTGAAAATATAAAACCACGGCTGCCTTACTGATGCTAAATTGGATAGCTCCGGTGTCTTGCGCGAAGCCACCTTCCGGCGGAGCTTTACTAAGCGCGCGTTGTAAGCCCGTACAGGGCGACGCGAAAGTGCTTAAAACGATTTCAAAGCGATTCAAAAGTAATTAAACAACTGGTAAAAAATGTTCTCACTAACGTAAACCATTACAGCTTTCTGCCGTAAAATCACAAAACTTCCAATAATTGACAAATAAATTATTAAGAAATATTCTTTAAATGGAAATTACTATTTGTAGGGCATAATCTTAAATTAATGTTTGAAGTGGGTGAAACAGATTTCAATTTTTATATTTTCCCCCATCACGGGATAGCAAAGGTAATAATGCACGGGTGCATGCAGACTGACGTTATTTAGTAGAAAAAAAATTAATAACACTGGTGATGGGGTACGCGTCTACAGGGTAGGAAAATATTTAAATTTGTATATCAACACACGGAAATATCGTAAAAATGATCAAATTCACATGTGTAGTTCAATGAACAACGCGAATACAAATCAAAGAATGGGCACAAGTGACCAGCTACACAATTCTTCAATGTAGCTTGTGTTATGTTGTCAGCAGCTTTATGTTGGAACCATTGTCAGCGTATCTTTAAAAATGTAAAGGGAGCGCATTTTATATTCTTCGCTTTGCCCTAGACTACTGTAGGTAGTGAACGCCCACGCTGATGGTGGTTCCTGCGGCGCACCTTAGATCCGCGTCTAAAGAAAGATTGTAACGTGCATTTTGAACTTGCGCTTCATATTTAAGAGGCCTTCCAAAGAGGTGCACAGTGCCCATCTCGCGTTCGTCATATATTATTCAGTGGAAAAGAACCGTATCCCACGTCGTACACCGGCAGCAAACATTTGATTTCCGGAGAAGCCATTGCCGCTTCAACGAATTTTATCCTCATTTTTAGCCTGTTTTTGTGGTTACTGTGGCGGCTCGTTTCTTGTTTATGGGTGGGCCAACCGTATTAACAATAAATAATGCTACATAAAAACATGATTCGGCCCTTTGCCCATAGGTTTATGCCTCTCATTCACAAATTAAAAAAATTAATGTCTAGTTTTTATGAGTTATTTATTAATGTACCGGCAATAAAAATATAAACCTTATAAACAAAATTATCCAACATAAACTAACTCGAAATATTTTTTCGATCGACGCACTTCTCTTCCTGAAAGCAAGCGAATATCCATCTCAAATTTTTACAATGTACGCGAGTGAGCATTAACAAAACCCCACACCCAGTTTATACAACTTTACACAACAGCAACTCAGTTTATACTACTTGGCAAATCAATTTCTCGTCGATTTTATATTTTTATTATTATTGGCATCAAATTTGGCAAATCAGTACACCAATTTCATAACAGAGAATGAAACTAAATTGCAAACTAACTTTGTCGACTCCAAGCATAATTTTAGGTGCAAATAGTAACTCCTATATTTAATTTTTGTATGCTTTGAATTGTGGGCGTCACGTCATAATGGTCGTGCGCTATTATGGTTTGCGCCATTATCACACGGAAGCGAATTGTGGCAACTGCATATCAATGCGATTGCTTCAATGCCTATTCTGAGCACAAAATATTTAGTTTATATTTTTAATAATACTGTATATACTGTTGATTTATTTTCATTTGTTCAAAAGAGCAAAATTTAACAAATGGAGATTGGAGGTTTTAACTTTTTTTGTATAATGCCGAATTAGCAAATAGCTATACCAGTTTCATAGGACGAGCCGCACTGCGCCATACTATCTCATATATCCGTATGTCCCTTACGGCCAAGGTATGGCACTGCTTTTTGCATATATAGGACGTCCGTGTCCGCCGAAAGCAGCCGTGATCTCTCTTTGCGCTAACCCTTAAGTGCCACACCAGGCGTGGGCGAGACGAGATCGTAAGATGGAGAAAGCATTCAGGTGAACTTGGCTGGTTGAGGGGTTAGGGGAGAGGGGGATGGGGGCAGCAGGTTGGCCATCACCAAGTGAGACGTGGGTTCGCGCTAAACGACTACCAAATCAAGGTCAAGGCGATAACCGCTCTTGCAGACTATGAGAGAGGCGGGAATAAGATGAGCCGAGAGCAGAAGGGGAGTGGGATAAAAACCTCGAATGAGCGTGATAAACAAACTGTAATACGAGCACTGCGTCCGAGGCAAAAGAGAACAGTGAAATCTAAGATTAGATGACGGATTCGTAAGCTCGTCTAAAAGAAAATATACACGGGCGACAAACTGATAGACCAATCCCAAAATTGTACCAACTATATTTTTTAACAGTACTTAATGAGTCTTTCGAATTTAAATTCATGATTACAGAAAGCCTAATCAACTAAAAATGCAATTTATGATGAAGCATAAATAGCTGAAATCTACAGTACTGACCATAAGCTCTTTCAAGGTTTTTTTTTTGGCAGAGGAGACATTCCAACTCTGTACACGATTTTTTCATGACCCGTAATTGTTTGGGCAACTAAATTTCCAATTGATATAGGCCTTCATTTTAATATTTTCATTTTCATTTTAATATTTTAAGTCACTCAACGCCAATAACAATGTCCATCCAATTGGCAATACTTTTGTTCGTGATATAAGTACAAGGTATTTGACTGGAAATGGATATTACATGTACAGTATATTCAGTGTATTGGCTGCACGCGGGATTACGCAGACTGGACTCTACTTTCTTCGACCTCCTTGAAAAGAAAGATGAGCTCGTGTGTGGGAGTTGGTTCTCGGTATACAGACGTCAAGCCGAGCCATAAAAACGCTGCTGAAGTGGTCGGTTGTTTGAATTGTCAACGTCGCGCAGCAGCGACGTCACACAAGTTTACCCCAACTTAGTTGATCTCCGCTGCGCAATTACAAGCCGCCTAATACGCTTCTAAAGAATTTAATTGAATAAGCCTTCCGATAAATAAACTCTAAGATACGATCAAAATAGTGTCACCAAGTAGTAATTTATATACGAACATGTGTATCCGGCAATATGGAATAATCGGCATTGCAGTAAAACAGTACCGCCCAATTGAAGAATTTTAAATTTTCGTGAATACATTGCTGTTTTTACAGTTGTATTTTATTATGCTTAGTCGTCCCAACGAATCATAGCAATCTTGCCTTCCTGTGTCTTTAACCTTGATTCATGGTTCGTTCGATCAAACTAAGAAAACGTGTAAAAAACGGTAATCGTATACAAATATAACTAACAAAAAAAGGTCTCAATTATTTGAGGAAACTCCCATAGAGATTTATATCAAATTTCGGAATTTCGAATTTTCTTCCTTTCGCAAATCGCCTGAAAAATGCGGTGCCGAAAAAAAACGTAACTGTCGGATAGTCAAGATATTAAACAGCGTATCAAGCGCTATAAACACGTACGAACATATCGTCTTCACGTACGTACCGGTATATATTATTACAGTCGACGACAAAGACGCGATATAATTTTATTCCGCCTGCAATTTGTATACGCGAACTCCACGTTGAGGGAAGACCGAGATACGAGGACAGAAATATGCTTAAGACCTTATGCCAATATGTTCAATTGCAGATTACAGTATGTCCAGAGAAATGTATGAAACCTAAAGTTTCCTGTAAATAACTACGCAATTTACAATACGCATATAACAAGTGATTACCACAGATGACTAGCAAAACCTTTGAGCAAAATGTATGGGGCAAAATGTTGCCATCGTTCAGATAGACCGAAAATTTGCATCGGTATTCGAACATACTGCCACCAAACAACTACCGAGAGACTTGCAGTAGTTTTGCAATTGCTAAGCGTTCATAATGTCTATAATATGAAGAACGGTCGTCGTAGCCCAGACGATAGAGCAACCGCCTGTGGTGCCGGCGATCCCGTGTTTAATTCCCGGCTCAGGCTCTCGTTTATTCGGTCCCGGGGGTACTGGAGAAAATATAGCCCTCCACAAATGTTTAAGAGGTACAGAATCTCACAATCTATTGTGACTTTACAAATAATAATTATAAAAAGAAAATGATCAAATGAACCATTTGGTTCCACGTGTCTCAGTTGGATATAGACTTCTAATAAAAAAGGGATGCTCTATGGGGGGGATCCGAGTGTGTATGACGACGCGTATGCAAATTACGGACACACAACCACCCCGGTAAGTTGACGACGCATCAAAAGTACAGCTTAAGAAAGACGCGATACGTTTATTATGGTAATTTATGAACACCGGTTACGGTAACGGAAGAAAAAACATCACTTCTTATGCAAGCGTGTGCGTGTGTATGCGTACGTATCAGGAGCATTGAGATGTTGGATTTCGCTCTTGCCTCGTGTACGCACTAATGTACGAGCACGGAGTTTTTTGTTCGGTAGCTCGGACTTGGCCCAACGGGTTCGTAAGGGGCAATCATAGAATTCACGAGGCGCGAACATGAGATTCTCCTCCCCTCGACCCAAGATTGTTCGACCCTGGGAAGCTTAAGAGACGAAAAATGTCCGTCAACCCACTTTGCGCTTTGGATCACATGTGACCCTTTTTGTTTCTGATCACTGTAGTGAATAATCACTACCGGAGATTTTTGTACCCCACGTGTTGCTGTGGCAATGTGTGAAGGGCACATTCCAGTACCCCAGGATCGAATAAACGAAAATCTGCGTCGGGAATCGAACCCGTGATCACCCGCTCAGAAGACTATGAGATTGTTATGTTTATGATCGTGTTTAGCGGACAACTAATGGTAATGGCGCTAGCATTTCTGTATTTATTCGTAAAATATTTCGGTTTGCTTTAAATGGCTTGGCAAAATAAAATACATATTGTACATAGGTTTTTTTTTCATAGTCAACTTGAGAAATGCTTCCAGGAAATGCTCTTTCCCTTTGCTTACGTGTATTGAATAAATACGCGCGTTGATTTGCGTATACACAAGTGTACGTGGTGCAGAGTATACGGTAATTAACGCAGATTTTAAAAAAGCTTTACCAAAAAAAAAATTCAGTACCGGTTTATTTACACTCAGTGTCTCGCAGTAGCGTGCCTAAAGATCATTCAATACATTGGACTTCCCCGTTTAATTAAACTACTGTGCGAGTATATCACAGCAGCACAACCTTCCAGAAGTTCCCAAGAAATATGGGATAAATAAAAACTCCGTAACTCTTGGGGGAAAATATTGCTATGTTAGCATAGTTTGTTTCTTCTCTTTTCTCATTTCCGTTGCAGTCGCACAGGCAATTTGCGCAGAATATAATCTAGTTTGTGCAGCTACAAACGAAAACAATATTCAGAGAACGGGAGGCAGAATTTAATTTCCCAGGTACACAAACTCGAGACGCGTTTTCAGAAGGCGTGGAGATTTCGTAACAACGATAGGGAAGGCCAACAATGAATTGTAAATCCACGGCCGACAGTAGGAGGGTACGTACGGTATGCTAAACGATCTGGTCGGTGGTTATCAGGAAATTTTATTCATTCGCTTGAAATTCAGTTACTTTAAAAATAGCTGCGTTCTTATGAGAGCCTCGTTCATTCCGTCAACATCGAAGCATTTCGGAGAAAAATATTGCATAAACATGAACTAAAGCTGGAAGAATCAGTGAACGCGCTATACGCTCTATCGCGACTCGGAACGCCTGCCATAAAGAAAGGCGTTCGGAGTCACGATAGGGCGCAAAGTAGCTTGTTACGTTTCATGTTTAAAATCAAGCTGGAATGACATTTTTGCGCCAGGAAAATCGACATCTCTGAGAGGCCGGGCGCGGGCAAAAAATTGTAAGCTCCGCTGTCGTTACCGAGTGATTGGTTTACTCCCGGTGTGAACCGGGTCTCAAGGGTATTTATTGACAGCAGTTTGGAAGTCATTGGTTCCAATTCGGGTGTGAAGGTTTATGCAAATGAGCCGTTTATCCAGTATAAACCGTAGAAGTTTACTGAAGTTATGAACCCGCTTGCTTGATTGCCCACACAAAAAAAAAATATCAACAACCAAGCGCAACCGCGTAAAAAAAGATCAAGCTAAAAATAAATGACCCGCAAGGTGTCACGGTGTACGAACAACAGTCTACCCTCGTGAGACTGTTCGCATTTGGTTCAGCGCTATTCTGGAACTTGCTATTTTCTTAGCTCAATCATACAAATCAAAAACGGTTTCTATGAGAAAACTCGCCAATTGAAGCTATACGGCTACTCGTTTTAGTCGATATAAGGTTCTGATGAAAATGTAACCCTACATGTAATTCTCAGGAGCCGGGTAGTGGCATAGAATCTCCTGCAAGACAGTGTAAGATAACGTAGATAACTTAAAATAGAATCTCCGGTATGACTCCTGTATTACAATGATGTCAAATATGAATTTAAAGATCATTCGATTTGTTTCTTAATGAGTGCCAGCCAGGTGTAAATCATAGTTAATTGATATAATTAATATTCGAATTAAATCAAATACACAGTAAACACACAAATGTATGTTCGTATCGATGACTCAGTGGGTATGGCAACATCCTACGGAGCGGACGGTCATGGTTGCGATTCCCGGCTCAGGCTCTAGTTTATTTGACGAGCCTGTCATCCCTGAGTTTTTATTAGGGAAGTCCAGAGCTGGATCCACGGCAGCCTGGCTATACCAGCAGACATTCCCCTTCCCTTCCCTGCCCCTTGCATAACGCCATAGTGACACGAGGGGTATAAATCCTGTAGTGACACTACAGTGATTTAAAAAAATATATATTGATATATTTTGTATTACGAGGCCTTTGCTCCCGGTCTTAGGAAGCTAAGTACCAGTCCGACCGTCACGAAGCCACCCACCTTTCTTTTAACGCGATTTACAGCCAAAATGTGCACGCTTCGCTTCCATCAGCTCTCGCTCTCTCTCGCCATCCAAAGGTAACCTAGCCTATAGCCTATCCGTGCCCTTTTGATATTCAATCGGAAATCGGCACGCCAGAAAAGAACGAAACAATACTACGCGTCGACGATCGAACTACGCTGGGGGAATAAATAAATAGACTTCTCATTTCATAAAAGAGCCTTTGGAATGGAATGGTGGAAGGTGAGACGAGGTGGCGTTGGTGGTGGTGGTGGTGGTGAAGGTTTGGGTAGTGGGGGAGGGGCGGGCGCGTTGGTTATATATGTACCACAAGCGCGGCCCGACTTGAGGCATAAAGTTAAACTGCACCTCGGGGTGCTCTCGAGTTTAGCCAGAGTGCTGCCAATATGTTTTACTGCACTGGCGGAGATTGCGGCGGAGATGAGGCGAATGGTTGGGAGGGTGGGAGTATGTAGCTGCCACCGAGACCGGGAAGCGGGAGATGGGAGCTATGCGGGAAAGCCGATGAGCAAAAGCGGCCCACCGTCGGAGTCGCGCGAGGGTGAACCAATGCCATCTACTGTAGATGGTATTGGGTGAATGGCAAGTACGATTGACGATCGCGTTTCCAGTAGCTCCGCACCCCTTTGTCATAGTGGATTTCAGAACATTCAGTCCGTCTAGCCTCCGTAACAGCTCATTACCAAGCTGACCCCCTCCCTTTTATTGAGGTTCTTTTACTGATATCTCAGAAAGACCAGGAAATGGAAAAAGTTTTTTTTTTCTTGCATTCGACGAGCATCGGCATATAAATTAAATCGTAAAGTTCAAAATGACATCTTCTGCTATACCAACCAGGTCAAATCGAAGCCCATTTTCATGGTTTGCCATCGAGGATCTTGCTACTTGCGGTATAACAAATGGGTGTCGTTTATATCTGAATTACATGCACGTACGAGTTTACATATGCAGTTAAGATTTCTTAAGATTACGAATGAAAACATTGAAATGTATACCAGCATTTATTTTTGTTCTGTTGTAGCCAGAAAACCAATTCACTTGTTTAGCTTTGAGCTTATTTTTTAGTGCGCATATTTTAAAAATGGTTAACGCGTTCAATATGACCAGTGAAAGTTCAGCCTGTAAAGGCAAATTTGCTCTATGACGGTCCCGGTTCAATTCCCGAAGCTGGCTATCGGTTATTCAAACCGTGTTACACGTAAAAATATATCCCCTGCATAGTGTCAGAGTTGATAATAAAAATAATTAGTTCGACCAAAGAAGATGCTCGTATCACAATTGTTTTTCAGTTCGTTCAGAGGAACCTTAAAATACATTTTTTTAGTCTTTTTATTCCCATTTGGGTGGCATGAAAGAATACAAATAACACGTAGCAGCACTCAGATTAAGTAAATAATAAGTATTAAGAAAGTTGATGCATGTAAGTAAAGATGCATCGTGAAAGATTTGTAACAAGGTGGTGGTGTGAAAGGAGCCGATAGTCCGAAGTTGGAACCATACTCGTTGTCAAGCGGAGTAAAGGATTAGGGATTCACCTGGATTAGAGTCAACAGCCCACCCCGCTGGTTTCACATAGTACCTGCAATAGACCTTTCCCGTCCTCTTACCCTATATGTCTTCGGGTCTATCCTCATGAGACCTAATGTACCGTATCGAACGTTTCTAAGAATAGGCGTCTCGAGATTAGCATAATTAAAACACGAAAAACTATTGATCATGATTAAAGCAATACAAGTATATACTCTGCATTATAAACGATTGAGCACCAACTTATCACTGGACAATTAAAATACCAATCATATGCTGATACTGATAGACTGCTAGGAAAATAAAATATGTGTTCGATGTAGAACACGTAGACCCTCACAGAAAGACACACAGTATCTCAGATGTTTGTATGTATCGTCCTAAAAACGCATTTGCACACTCGTGAAATACATCTGTAAGTAGTAACGTCCGTAGTATAACGCCGCCAAAGTAAAAAGTAGTCAATATATTGGTAGCGGTACTTTGGCCGCAAGCGAAGGAGAACCAATTGCGGCTGAATCGCGGCTGGGGTGAATATTGACTTTTACGTAGGTACATATTGGGAGAAAGACAATCGTTTCCAGGTCGTTAAAAGGAGCAAAAAATGGTCTACTCGATATCGCCGTTAGGGGCTCAATGTCGAGTCAGTGAATTTTCGAAAGGAATCGCCTCCATCTACTGAACATCAGGTTACACAAGTGGGTAGATTTAAATCTAATAGGACTCTATAAAGACGGTTCCTTTGTGGTATCATATACATTCAAATGTATTGTAGGGACATGGGAAATCCAACTCAATTGTACGCATATACCAATGAAAAAGCTATGTTTCTATTTTTCACATAGATTCAAGGAGTACCAATCGGCAAACTTTCTAATTATTTTTTCGCATTTTTTTAAGGGCTGAACCCAATGGTTTAATACCACCTTGCCACCCCTCATAGCCAGTATTTAGATACGGCTAAGGGGTGGCAGAATTCCCTATTGGGGTGATGTCGGGAAAAAGATGTTTTATGTTTTTTTCCGATAATAAATCAATCAAATCAATCAATAGTCATTGATAATTAGTTTGTTATTAAAATGATTGAAGGTTAGTTAGATGATTTCTGCTCGTAAAGAAATTAAAAATTTGATTTGGGACAATAAATATAAACAAAAATATAAAAAATTACTTTAGAAAATAATATTTAGTTAATAAACATCCTTTGCACAGTGTTTTGGATTTGAGGCGAGTTGGAGCCTTTCCGAACGATCCCAGTCACCCATTCGTCCTCGACGTCAGGATTTTTCACTCTATCTAGTAACGGTGTGCCAGAGACGAACGAAAAAGCATAAATGGCCTCACGTAGCAAAGTAAGAGCGTCATAACTCACGCCCCACGAAGTCGTCATCTCCGTACACCGAAAGCCTGCATGGCGCGCTACTCCATTTCCGCTTTCATATTTTGCTACGTGTAGGCTCGCGTAACTGCGATATAAGGAAGTTCAATTCCATATCCTCATAGTGCACTCTCTACGTATGTTACGCGCCTAAATTAATTTTAGTGCATTCAGTGCAACATTCGACCGTAACTACACAAAATGAAAAATATGCTATTTCGTAATAATCTTTCGATAAAATTGGATTTCAATGGAGACTAGAAACGCACCTACTTTGTATAATAATCTGTGCCGTATTATGAAAAAGACATGTCTTTCTACGCATTTGAATTTCAATGGAGACTAAATGGCATTAGTTTATTTTGTAACGTGATGCAGTGACAAAGCGCATAGTTGACGAACAAACCAATACACCCAGAGTTCAGATTACGGCTGAGTGAGTCTTATCCTCCAGTAATGATATAATGAACTCTGGTACAAAACCTGACGCAGACCAACATAATCCGACCTTATTATCCAGTAGCCACTAATGAGCAATACATTCAAGGGCAAGTACAGCATTCTCTACGATAACATGTTTTCAACAAGGCAAACAAGGATAATTCTCGGAATTACAAACGTTAAATCGACGTTGGCTAGGTGCTCCACCAACGCTACATCAAGCCAAGATTTAAAGCGCTCGTTTAACTGAAACCTTATATATCCTCATTGAACCCACGCTGCGCGGAGCAGGAAGAAAGCATTTGGTTGAAGCCCAGCCTACATTCAGGAAGTTTATACATGCAGGCGGGCAATAGCTTTTCTTTAGTCGATTTTCTTTCCAATCGCTTACACTTCCGCGATCATGAGTTAGGTCCATGGAGCTAGTAGTCCTCGCCCGTGTACTACACCCACTGTATAGGTGAGCTTTATATCAAACCGATCCACACAACGGAATCGAACGAGAGCTAGAAAGAGAGAGAGAGAGAGCGTTTGCGCGCACAGCGGCAACGGAATGACCGATTTCACCGAAATAATCTCATCAGCGAAATTGAAATATTCTCGGGCCAAGAATTTCCTTTTTCGACGAGCGGCAAATTCCATTGGCCAACCGTGCTGGCCACATATGAATGGGCGCGCACAAAATTATATTTCAGGCATTTGTGCGCCACTGCGCGCTTATAGATTGTGAAACTTCGACTCAATGCTATTGAGGATTTATATATTGGTGACGTTTTCTTTTTATGTTCGGACCATAGAAGAGAGAGAGAAAGAGACGTGCATCTTGAAAAAAATACATCTTACTATTGCCGGGAATATTATCAAATGTAAATACAGAGCAATATTTTTTTGTTTTAATATTAGTACTTTAGTCTGGCTCTTACCATTACTACAGAATCTCCTGCAAGGATATTCACTCAGTGGAGGAAATTTCCCTACTAGAAAAAAATATATAATTGCAATCATTTATTTGTTTTTGTGTTAGGTTTTTTCTATAATATATTCATTTTTTCCACGAACAAATTCAAATTAAGCCATTTTCAAATGAAATTATCATATTGCTCAAGCGTTTAGGGTAATCTACAAACGACAATGACCTCGTTTTTTCGATCCAGTGGTATTCTATAAGACTCGAGTCTTAAGTGGGGTACACAACTTCCTGTATTCACTACAGTGATTCTGAACAATAACAAAGAAAAAGTAAAATACAAATATTAACACCGCAAAATAATATTGGTGTCTCCTCTAAACTTCCTAAAATGACTGCGTCCGCCATTTTATTTTTACTATTATCACTTCGGCACGACACTTCCGTGTCCCCACGTGGTACGGCTTCCTATTGATCCAGGTTTCTTTCCCGATAATCCCGAAATAAACCCGATATACGCGTTCTCCTGACAAGCACTCACGCATCACGCACGAGCAATTCCTACAAATCGAACTGCATCGGACAAGGGGTGTAGGAGGTGGTGGATGGGGTGGTTGGGAGATTGGAATTCGATTTTCACTTTACGCTGCTCCATACGTTCTATAATCTCTTCTTCTATCCTTTCGTATTTGCAGTAATATTGGCGATGACACCAGGCATGCCACACGAGGCGACAGCGTCAATAATAAAAAAGTTTATTTAGAGGAAAATCGTCGTTGTGACGATGGACGACGAACGGGGGAGAAAGAGCGAGACGACGATTCATTCGTGTCTGAAAAATGCTCTTTTCGCGATGAATGAGCACTCGTAAAAAAAAGTGATTCTGGGGAAAATGACGAAAATTCGCCCACTTTTCAACACTCCAAATAACCATGCCTTAAACTTACAAGCGATAAAATTTAAACTTTATAGGTTCGTAAAATGCAACGAAACTTTGCAACAGTACAATAGATCAATGTGAACTATTATTGACAGATATACTCGCACCCTTAATGTTTTTTTTTATATCGCTTACAATAAAAAACAAAACTGTGCATTAAAATCAACAATTTCTAAAAATTAAACTTTTATAAAAATCGAACTTAATATTTTTTTAATCAATCTCCTTTTTTCAGATTTTGATAAAGTAATTTTTTTTCAACGATTTATTCGTTGATTCATCATGTCAGACATTCTAACATAGCAACCCGGATTCGATCCCGACGCAGGCTCTCGTTTATTCGATCCTGGGGTACTGGTGAAAATGTACCCTTCACTGCACGAAGGGTACAGAATCTCCTGCAGTCATATTCACTACTGTGAGGTAAATTTCCCCAATTAGTAATAACATTTAGAACCACAATGAACACATCGTGATTTGGTGTGCGTCTATTGATTGGTTTAAGACTCGCTGCACGTACAGACTAACAAAAATATATCTTAAATCATGAAGCACTTTACGGGACATTAAAAGGAATCTTGTGACGCACATACGTGAAAGACATCTAAGCGAGCCACAATTTTTCAAATATAACATCTAATCACATACCAGACCAAAATATTTTTTAAATGTGTTCTTTCGCAAAACATTCGTCAACAATTCGACTATCGACTATATGAGCTGTTTTCATACTACTGGAGCCTAAACGTTTAGAACATTTTTAGATGTACGATTTAAAAAAATGTCATTTCTTATTTCACGTAGTTTTTCCGGGAAGCGTCTGACTGGCTGGTTGTTTCCTGATCGAAACGTGCGCCGTTTAGAATGCAAGCACCTGGCATTTGCATCCGGTTTTATGCCGGAATCCTTCGAGAATTTGCGTGGGCTACAGTGTTCGATATATTTTTTTCCAAACATTTTAATACGCGATAGGATAGTGGACAGAACACGCTGACCGTCGTATAAAAATTGGCATTCAAAGAAGTCACCGCCCTCAAGGAAACATTGCACAAGCTGAGTAGCTAGTTTTGAGCCATTTAAAACACTGGTCATCTGTGAAAGCAATCTCAAGAATGGACTTGAATTGGAGACGCATTCTACAAAATAGAATAAGACAAATTTTACACAATTTCGAAGTATTCGTTAAATATTTACTCAGTTTTTAGTTAAAACAATTTCTGCCCTTTTACCGGCTACCCTGTGTACAGAGGTAACACAGACAGACTATTTGGAGGTCCCTTACCCAATACGAGCCTGTAAAAATCCTAAATCCTACCATTTTCTTAATCACTCAGTTTTATACACCGGTATATTCAAAGCAAAATAGAAATAAACAAGAAAAATAAATATTTTGGAATCGTGGACGCAATTGCACAGCAGATATAAATGCAAGAACGTGTGTAGCGGATGTGTAAAATAAACTATTTTAAAGCAGCCTACGCCTACCTAAACAACATCAAAATATAAAACTTTATCGGATTTTGTTCAATTCGTGAACGTAGTCACGAACATGCAAATGTGTAGTGTCGTGTGCAAAAACAACGTTTGCAAAAACACCCCTCCCTTGCTCTCTGTGGAAAAGTTAACGATTTCACCCTGGCTATTGAGAGTAGATTTATAAACGGTATATCTCAAACAATTTCACGCAAATGCATGTAAATTCTAATAAATATGGAAATTGTTTATTCACAAATCACAAGGTCGACCATGAATCTGTGCGCACGCAAAACACAAGCAAGCGCAGGCACGGGAGAGGCGTTATTCCTATTGCGCTCATACACGACTATTTACATGTATGTTTCTGGTGCAGTGACATAGAAACCAAGTGAACATTGATATTATTAGTTTGTTTGTAAATAATGAGTAGACACTGGTTATTCATTTTAATTAGAAATGGAACACACTGCTTCTTGATATAATTAAATAACATTTCTATTTTTTTTTCTCTTATCTTTCATAGGTAAGGTCCAGTTTATTAATTCCACTGGGTTTTCGCTTGGTAAGTATGTCAATGTTGTTTCATTCGTTTAATCCAAACTTTGTGACATCATGTGACGCCTACAATCGATGCATTTCTTAAGAATATATTTATTCCGTTAAAGCGACACGAAGCACAAATGTCTGAGAATGATTTTATTCTTACAATAATTAGTTCAAATAAAATAATTGAAAGAAATAATTGTATATTTCATTAAAAGTTTTCCTAGCATGCCAAAACTACATTTTTTTTTAAATCACCGCTACGGTGATTAAAAAAAAAATGTAGTAGCCTAGTGCACTACAGGATTACTGCACCCTCGTGTCTCTATGGAGATATGTGAGGGGCAGGGAAGGGAAGAGGGATGGAAGCTGGAATAGCCAGACGGCAGGATCCACCCCTAAGCTCTGGACTCCCTAATGGAAGCTCAGGGCTTACGCCAGTACCACAGAATCGAATAAACGAAAGCCTGCGCCGGGAATCGAACCCGGGACTACCCGCTCAGTAGAATGTGACTATACCCGCTGAGCCACTGGGGGCCGACAATAATAAAACATTCTATGTAATAAAACATAGTGTTTTCCATTTTGTGCATACAAATTCTTGTGCGCACAAAATCCAAAATGCATAGCTTCAAACCATGAATGGCGCAAAGGCCAATCTGTGACGTCGTGAGGTGATGCCTGTCCTTGGGCAAGTTTAAGCGCTAGTCTTTAAATATTTTAACATAATTACTACCCGGAGCTTGGTTATTCACAAGATAATTTCAATACTCATCATTTTACAATATTTCATTTAATATGTCAGAATTGATGATATAATTTACTTTTCGTTTAATAGTTTTACGTACATAACGCTGAGTCAGTATAAAATTACGTTCTGTTCCGTTGCCTAAATTAAAACTCAGTTGATTCGCGAGATTATTATTATTGATTCAAAATCCTGGGCTCTGCGGGGAACGCGCATATTTGTTGTTGTTAAGTCATTCGTGTCGTCTCCGGACCCCGACCCTCGATTCCTGGTGACATCAGGGAGCAGAAGGCCCCTGAGTTTTCTTGGCAGGATACAGAGGTGGTTTGCTTTCCCCCGCGCAATACCACGAGCCAATCAAGCGATTGCCTACACCGTGAATCGAACCCAGATCCGCTGGTTGCGGCGAGCGAGCACGCTACCTCTCGACCAGAGCGGATGTACCGCGTACGCGCATATAAACAAACGTATAAATAAACGAACACGAAGTTTCGTATTCTACACAGTTCGTTCTATCGATCAAAAATACTCGCAAAAATCGATGACAGGCGCCCTATTAACATTGCGAGAGCTTTTGGGGAAAATAGACCTTCGGGACTATTGGTAAAATAAATAAACATCAATCGCAGCGAGAATAAACAAACAGCGCCGTTCAAATAAATGTGTACACGATGTTTGGTCACATTTATGGTCAACCCCATCACAACAAAACAAAATCCCCAGAGTTTTCTTTTATAGTAACTGAATAAAATGTACTCGGGCACATTATGGGAATACACGGACGTCTCTGACAATAGCGGACTACGACTAAAAGTCAGTTGAGAACAAAAGAAAACAGGCATACACTGCGCGCCGCCTGATGTTCAGATCGTGCAACAAAATGGTTATGCGATGCCGGTGAAACAAAATTATGGGGCTTTAAAATCAAATAAAAAGAAAAGGCCCACTGCAAAAATTGCATGCATAATCGCAAATTTGTAAAAAAAACAATTGGTGACCTACTTCCAATATGACACAACGCGATTCGCTAAAAAGTATGACTTTTTTTCACCGCTAAAAATTCACCAGAATTTAACTTGGCCATATACTGAAACTGGCCAAAGGCACTTCTGAAAACTGGCAAAATTGCAAACTAATTTTCGCAAGTAACCATTTTTAATCGCCTACGAAACTCAGAAGGGCGAAACAACACAGTGGAGGGCAAATATCCACAACAGTCACATAACTATGAAGAGAAGTTGCTAACTTACCTTCCATCGACGGCGTCGTATAGTCTGGCTCGGATGCCCAGCTCATTGAAGGCGGACACCATCTTGGAACGGCGCTCTGGCCGGCGTTCCAAGTTGATCATGTACACCTTAATAAAAATGTGTACACAATTAATAAAAAATGTGGACATTTGAACAGATACAGATCTTGTCTTTTCACCAAGTGTCAGGAAAAATATAAATTCCCATCTCTCCAAGAAGAAAACTACGATATCTTATTAAATGTAAAATGCGGGAGCTCGTCGAGATGAATGTCGATTTAGATAATTTCAATTAATCAATTAAGATATTAAATTTTTAATACATGCCTCAATATTCCTCAATTTCTTATTGGAAATATTTCTTATGTGCTTGCATAAATAAATTGTAGTATTTAAGTTTAATTAAGGACTTTTTCACAATAAATTTTTATTCACAGACACTGTAGTTTGCAATCAAGCTACCTGGATATCAGATCGAATAAAATCACTCAGTGAGTGTAACTTCCCCACTAAAAAAAAGAACGAATAAAATATAAATTTAATTCAACTTACCTCGTCAAATCCTAACTTGTCGAAGGCCGTTGGCCTGATGAACTTTGAAAGTGGTGCCGAAACCGTTAACGGTTCATTCTCGACTGGAGAAAAAAGGTATAAACAAGCTTGATTAAATCCTTCCCTTCATGACAAGACTTTAAAAATATGTATTGGATCGCAGATGAGCTGATAAACCTCCTTAACAAACAGTAATGTCAGTACAATCCCATATATTCCATATATTGTCATAATAGAACAATTTCTAGAGTTTGGAAAAAATATATAGACAAACGACTCCCAGGACATAGAATTCAAAAGCTGCTGC
>JAUJYS010001057.1:0-18964 GCA_033995665.1 Melogona broelemanni | reverse complement strand
TCTCTTTATTGCACTGCACGTGTTTTGTATAAATTCAGTTTAGGTCACGTGCTGGCTTCACACAGACAGACACCATTATCAGTATTATAGTATTAGATGATGATCTATTTTAAATGCCAACTGAATACTTTGAAAGCTGGTACTATAATATTTAACTTTTGCACGATGAACATCGGGTTAGTCCAATGAATTGGGGTAAACAGTTAATATGAATTGCTCAAAGTAGATTAAATTTTATTTATCCAACTCGGGAACACATTACATTATTGACATAGAACATTTAAAATTCATATTGAAAGACTGTGGTTTTCTTTTCCTGGTCCGTGATGACTTCCGGTTGCTGGTATTTAATGGTGGTTGCATGGCCAAGCGCATTGGTTGCTCTGGGGCCAGTCGCAGGTCTCCTTGTAGAAGTTCCAGCACAGTCCAGACGGGCAGGTGAAGTGAACAGGCTTGCCGTTGGAGCATTCGTAGAAGGAGTGGCAATCGTGCAGGTCGACCAGGTACTGAGACCAGTGGTGGTGCCAGTGCTCGCTGCAGCGGCCTGGAATTGGGGCGGGGATGGGAATGCGTAATTGACATCATTGTTGATTAAATAACACGTTTCACCCATTAAAAAAATATTTTAGTTGTGTACGTATTCTGTTACATTTTATTTAAAGCTTTTCTTATATTCAAAGCAAAAATTATATAATATCTAACGAAATACAGTATGTATACATGTGTATATCTTGACTGTTGCTTTAAATTGAAAATACATATAAATTAATTTGTGATATATTCTAAGTTTTATTCTGTCAAAAAATGTTATTAATAATGTGCTGTATATTTTAAATCTGATTATGCATTAAATTTATGTCAATATCAATATAACAATGTCTTTACCTCCTGGTTTTCCTTCAACTTTGGCCGCAGGGGCATCACTGCCATCGGCTGCCGGGACTGACTCGGCAGGCGCATCCGCACCTAGAGCCATTCCTAAAACCAAGATTTAAAATAATTTCCTATTAGAATAAATTTCTTGTTCTCTGTTTTTTATGATGTTTACGCATCGGAATAGTGTGAAAATGTTGGAGGTTTTTTTCTTCAATGTATTTTCAAATATAAACATTGTGACTTTACTTTTTTATACAAAACACTTGTCGAAACTGAAATTGTGTGTCAAGTCATGTTTAAAATCAAAGCAGAAACAAAGTAACGATTAAGACAAATTAATACAAAAGTACAGGTCGCACTTTAAAAAAATTTAATTTAATTTAATTTAACGTTAAATTTCTTATATAAAGTTAATTAGATTTTTGAGTAAAAAAGATTCTACTGAACAATCGGCAAAATCTTGCATACCACAGGCCAGCACCAAAACAACGACGCACAGGGAAATTTTCATGTTCATGATGGAGATTTGTGTTTTCAGTAGCGAATGTTTTGGCTGTTGGAAGATGAACAGAACTCGATTCAATGAGGCTTCTATTGGTTCTGGTCCTCTGTTAAATAGTTAAACTTTTGACAGAATCCATCATATTTAGGCATGCCGTCCTTTTAAATCATTTAGAGTTACAACTTGATTATCATTTGTCATTTGCTCTGGATCGGCTGATGAAAAGATAAACTGTATCCAAAAGTTGCATATTTTAATCTCTAGCTTGCGCCTCAAAAATGATTGAGACGTGCAGCGTTTTTCGGCTGGATTAAAATCTAACTTCAAAGAGATGAGCTTCATGTAAAACTAATGGCTTGTAAACACATGTTGACTTATTTGACGTATCGGGTATCGTATCGGACGTATGACGTATCGTAACGGTTTAAAAAGTGTGGTTTTTTTTAACTTTTTTTCTTCTTAGTACTGAATTATAAACTCGAAAAGAGCTTTTAAAAATATCATTACTTCCAATATTACTTCAGTTTTTGAGTTATTTTTCTTGAGTGAAATTATTCATTGAATTAAGAACTGGCCTTAGAAATAGTGTTAAACATGGGATAACAATATGTCTTAAATTATTGAATACAAATTTGAAATATTATATTATCATGATACTACGTACTGTATATTTAAAAAACCTGCACCTTATGCACAAGATTATTGAACCTTGATCTTCCAGATCAAATTGTGCGCTATTTTTGGTTTCTCCTTTGTAACATACGTGTATTTACGTGTATTTATTTCAATGCGTATTTTGTTTTCTAATTTTTGTCGTACCTGAATAGATTAAAATCTTGATGAACTTCGGCACCTTTGGTCGTAGCTCATTAATTTGTTAAACAAAATTGTTTCGCCGGCATGATTAACAACTTCCTTTGTATAATAAAATTAAAAATACTGATGAAAATAAATAAAATCAGTAAGATAAAGTCTGATTTTTAAGACGCTATTAATCTGTCAGTTACAGAAGACGTATGTATGCTAATTTTGTTCCTTAGTTTTTTCTCCAGTTTATTGCCATTGAAATAGTTTATTATTTTATTTTAATTAAATACAAAAATATAAAATATAATACCTCAATTAGTTTAATTAAAAATACTGAATTAATCATGAATTTTTCGCTGACGAATGACATAAAATATCAGCAACATTTAAAATCTGAATGTTTCCTAAAAGTGACATCACTAGCTTCAGTGCAAACTGCTTGCAACTTAGTCCTAAAATTTCAAAAATAATCAGAATGACGATACAAGTAACGACGTGGACATATATCTGAACACGAAGTAATTTATTGTACGAGTACAGAGGTATTTGAATGACGAATCTTTGTTTCATATGGGTATTTTATCGCATCTATGTTTTTTTTATCGCGCTTGTTTATGTTGTTTGCTGATTTATGTTTTTCGATTACCGTCTATAGGGCGTGGTCATTTTTTTTAAAGCGAAAAAAAACCCGTAAATCAGTGAGTGCCGATATTAGTTAATTTTGATCTGTCAGTCAAGTTATTCTGTGAGTCAATAGATATCACGCCATTGTTTTAAAATGATAGGTGTTATCAATAATTTATTCCTCGTTATTTTTATTATCTATGCTGACCGTTACTTCAAACTGCACTGACTGCAGCGCTTCTAGTGGCTGATTTACAATGACGCAGATAGTCAATATACAAAGAAACTTAGGACAAAATAAGAAGTATAGGAGCACAACACAAAACAAAACCATACGGTGCACATAAGGTAAATCGCCTAACCGGAACGATAGAGACGAACGAGATTGCAAAGAAATTGCAAAATGTCAAAATCGCGTAACTTTGGCGTTAGGATACGCGATAGTTACATTCTTAGATATAACTCCAAGAATGATCAGTTGATCGCCGCGACGCGGTAAAAAGTATTTTTATCCGTAGAACTAGTTCGCGACCGAAGTCATCTGAGACGGTTTAACAATGACGGTTCGATTCCTGTTTTTTTTTTCCTAACATTGGGACATGCATGGGGGTGCATGGGGACGTCATTAAATTTAAGGGCATCCGGGGAGTCTAGGATCGTAAAAGTTTCGACCAATAAGCGGGTGGACCAGCTGGTGAGATGATAGAGAAATTTCGCATCATCCCACAGTGGGATAATTTAGAATTTTTGGCCACATTTTTTTCATGTTCTGTAATTCTTGTGATCATAGTGCGAGATGTTTGGCCATTATAAGCCAAACCACATGAACAAGGTACTTTATAGATAGATATGAGTTGCCGCGAAGCCCCTGGGAAATATTTTGGAAAACGAGAGCATAGAAGAAGAACAAGAAAGAAGAATATAGAAGAAATATAGAGGTTCGTCACAAACGCGACCCAGAGATAAAAATTGTCCGAATTTTCTAAAACTTTTACCTTGACGCTTAAGTGTACTATTTTGAGTTGAAGAAGAGCAGTGAACATACGATTTATCATTGTCTGAATTCAAGTTCAGATAAACTAGATCGTTAGTATTGACAACAAAATTATTTCACGAACCTGAAGACAACGAGATATCCGTATGCTTATCTGAAATGATTAGAATATTTTTAACTTACTCCAAATTGCGTATCTATCCTGAAAAGGGTTGATATATTTCCATTTATACTGATAGACTTCCAGTATTTCAGACTTACTTTGCTCTTTTGAACTCTTGACAATCTCTAAAATTAAAAAAAAAATACTATTTTATGTCTTTCTTCAATGATTATCAGTGACAACAATATCACATGGGATTGGTAATGTCTATTGCGATATTTATAGCAGCATATATTTGTTTTTGCCGTCCGCTGTGGCCGTCCGCTGTGGCTGAGAGGTAGCATGCTCGCTCACCAACCAGCGGATCTGAGTTCGATTCCCAGCGCAGCCGATCGTATGGTTGGCTCGTGGTATTGCGCGGGTAAAGGTGGTCGATCGGCTGCGCTGGGAATCGGCTGCGCGGGGATTGGCTGCGCTGGGAATCGAACCCAGATGCTGGGAAGCAAACCCCCTCTGTATTCTGCCAAGAAAACTCAGGGGGCTTCTGCTCCCTGAAGTCATCAGGTGTCGGGGGATCGAGGGTCGGGGTCCGGAGACGACACGAAGGACTTTACAACAACAACAATGATGGCTACAGCTTTTTCACCACGTTAATATTTTTGCAAAGGCGATGAAAATCGAGTCGAAATCATGTTTCGATTTTTAAAAGTTTTCATTTAAAACCCACTCAAGTGTATCCTAATTCAAAGATATTTCTGTGAAATTTTCCAGGAATGCACAACTGCTGAAATTTACCAGAATGGTAATGACGCTTCGTCAAACGCCTTCGGCAAATATGGAAAATTCGTGTGTAATAATGTACACGATCAATTTAGTCGTGGTGATTTACGGTCCAACATGGTCGTTTGATTTATTCTTTCAATTACCATTCAATGCATGAACGCGCTTCGCGGCCAACCCACTGGTTTTTTTGAGTGCCATTCAAATGTCGGCTGTCATGGCGACTGGTGCAACAGTTTTACGCTCGTAATAGATTAGTGCGGAAATCGAAAGTGTCCTCCTTCCATTAATTATAGAGCGCGGAATCATTATAGCGTTATCGAGTGTCCGTCGCCGTCCGATTGGCTAAACATACCGCAATCATCATTCATAGATCACATCTCCATAGAGACATGAGGGCCGTGCAGTAATCCTGTAGTGCACTAGGCACTACGGTGATTTATATTTAAAAAAATCATAGCAAAACTGGATCACAAGTCTGTTTTTTTTTCTCAAGACTATATGCGCAGATTGTATAATCTTTTGCACGTAGGCAACTTAAGTTTCCACTTCCTAATTCTCGAGCAGAATTACCTGAAAGTTGGGAAGTTGATCGCAACCAACTCAAAGAACTTCGACATGTAAACTGATAATCTGACTGAAATAATTACCGTGGTATAAAACACGTTATCGAAAACAGTCGTTTTTTTAGCTTTCGCAAACGAAAAGTACGGTTAGAGTACAGATGGAAAATCCCAGAACCGCATAAAGTTTAGGTTAACCTCAACCTCAAGAATGGTCTATTCATAGGACAGGCGTACAGTTTTTGTTTCTTTGTTTTTAAAAATGAACCCGTTCCAGGTTCCGTTCTTCCAGTGAAAAAGGAACCCGTTTCAGGTCCAGCTTTTACCGAAATTGAAAGGAACCTTTCCGTTCTTAGGTCTATCCCAAAAGGAATCTGGAACTAGACAAAACCTAGAACCTGGAATTGGATTTAAAAAAAAATGAAAAACGAAAAAACCACTAGGTTTGAAAGCGAACAAAATCATTCATCAAAAATTTTGCTCAATCGTACAGAAACTCGAACTCGAACTTTGATGGAACTTTGATGGCCGTCATCTTCTATCTAGAAGATGACGGCTCTCACTCTACTTTAGAAATCTCATTGTTCAACGCTGGCAACCAAAACATCGACGAAGCCTCAAGACGAAATTATACTAATTTATACATAACCCCTGGTGCAAGATATTCATGAAAAGGTATCGCTAAATAGGTAACAAGACACCTCAATAATTACCGGGGATTCAGCGATGCCATCTAGCGTCTACCTCTTTCGTATTTCATTGTTGCAAATACATGTATGTCGCGAAGGTTTTGCGTCCGCACTCGCCAATCTTACCAAATGAGCAAATCACCATGCAGTCAGTAATGGATGGTTGTTGTTGCTTTTCGTCGTAGAGCTTGTCATTCTTCATTTGCGATTGCAATATACGACGAGTATTTTGCTAAACAACTCTAGCAAAACGACAAAAAAAAACTACAGAAGGATAAAATCTAGAGCAGTGTAAAATGCCCGAATTTCCTTCTAACCATGTTTTACTTTATGGCTTAAAAATCTATTACAGTTTCTGGTTCTAATGTAAATGTCGTGTTACCAGAAAAAAACAAGCAGACGAAATCAGTGCCAACGCTGCTTTTCTGTTGCCGCCAATTACCATAAAATGGAGAAGAATTATTGCTTCTTTGGTCGCATTATTTTGACAGGTAACAAACAATAACAGTTACTGACGAAACATCAAAACATCGAACTGTCATGTCACCATCTCTGGCTGTCAGTCACAAAGTCAAACCGACACTAGAACTCAAACCACTCGTTGATTCGATCCGAGGCACTGATGAAAATGTGTCCCTACAGAACCTCCTGCAGTCATATCCACCACAGTGATTCTGAACACCAACGAAAAATCAAGAAAGAAAAACAAAATTGTGATTTATCTTTAGACGAACATTATTTCCACTAAATAATCTTCCTTGGTCAGGTCACATAGAATTTAGTATTCAGCTTTTTTTTTAAATAATAAACTTGGGTAAATATTATTTCGTATATGGGGAAAATAAGTTGCTAAAATTTCAAAATGGTGATAGAGCAATAACGAAAGGTAATGGTTAATTTCGTTCACATGGCGACATTTTTATGCTTTTTGCGTGGAGTCTCGCCAACTCGGTTGTTAGCAGCCCAAGCCTGTCCTGGGTTTTATCGTTATTCTTCGATTTTTAAATATTATTTATTTGGCCATACAATCCATCCATGTGATGAAATTGTGAAACATAACTTATTAAATTTTAAGATATTTATTTTCACTTCAATTGGGCGACATTTTGAAAATATTTTAATATTACCATTTTTTTTAAGATAAAATATACGTAGAAGTGATCAACTTCTAGAGGCACGCCTTAAACGACCAAAAATAGTACGCTTAATCGAGCCGACAGTACTAATAACATAGGTCTAGTTTGGCGTCGATCAAATCATGAATAACCGATTATCAAAATAACGATATTGTTTTTGTTACGTTCGTGTTCATGAGCTGAATCGAATTCGTCCTAAAATATGCCATTCTTCTGCTTTTGTCGGCTCTCGGCAGTACGCTAAACAAGATCAGGCACAAAAAGCAATGTATTTTTTTATGTCAATGCCGTTTAATTCGCTGTATTTCATCACATGAGTTCCAAACACCTCATCGAAATTGTACTTTAATAGATGCAGTAACGTTGACTGAATGACCAATAATTTGCACATATAAGTGTTTGCTCGAAAGCACTTAAAACAAAAATGTATGGTTATGAATTGCTTTAGAAATGAATCGCTCTAAAAGACGAAATTAGAAATGACACATTGTGGCGGAAGAGGAATATCCGAATATACAAAATATACTCGCATAGATGGAATATTATTATTTTTAAATAATTATATTTATTTGATTATACATGTATATTATCATACGAATACATATTTTTAAAATAGTCATAATGTAATACTTATTTGGGATTCGAGTCTCAAGCGATCCATAACGGGTAGCCATCTCTTAGACGAAAGACTTTGATGCAAGATTGCAAATTCTTACAAAAACTAATATGCCATCTCGCCAAGTAGTACAAAAATTAATATCACAATTACCGTGCAAAAATAAAGATATTCTTTTGGCAATTTTAACACCCAAATTATTCGAGCATTGTTCGACAAAAAAAGACAATTGGGTGTTTTTATATATAGGGAAAAAAAATTTGGCGTTGTTTCGGTTTTTTTTTAGTTTGTTTTTGTATTCACTCGACAACACTTCTTCAGCAAGAGAAATAGTTATAAAATGCTGATTGAATTATTCACATGTATTCGCTTTGGTAAACAGGAGGAACATGGTGTACAATGTGAAGAAAAAATAAAAAAAATTGTTTTGAATGTGTTTCATTCAAGACACGTCTCACCGGTCGCACGCGCTTACGTGTCACACAACACACACGCCACACAACACTACACACTGGACAACTATTTGTGTGTAACGAAGAAATTAACGGTGTCAAATCGTCTTGAAGTAGAAAAAAAGGGAACCACAATATTTTTTAGCTGGCTACCAACGACTCACAAGCTAAAAATTAAAAAAAAAACTAGTTCAGCGACATTCGCTTTCATTTTTTTTTCCACCGCTTGCGTTTCATAACTGTCTGGGCTTAACGCCAATGCATCTCTGTCGCTGCATGGGGTCCCTTCAATGTATCTAAAATTTGCGAGCACTTCGACTAATAATAATAATAATAGCACTTCCATAAATTTTCGGCGGGAGGGGAAAGAGGCAGATAATATCTCAACGAAATTAATTCAGATTTTCTACGCTTTTGTTTTCATGAGATCCTCAGCCCAAACAGAACAGTGTGATCAGATTTTGCGGTCTTTTTCACAACGCCGAATGAATGTGGAACGAATGAACGTGAAACGATGGTCTCGTGAGAATCCACGTAGCTGGAGCCTGGAGGCATTTGCGCATTAGTGGCCACGCTGATTTTGGTAACATTTAAAATTGCAGCACCTTTCGCGATTGACGCTAGTTCTCCCACCACGAAAACTACCTTGTTCTAAGAAACTTCTTCTAACCGCAAAAACCGCGACTTCTGGGGAAGTCGCAATAGTTTCTCACCAGACGTCAGTGTTCATATGAAGCTAAATTTTTACCAACAGTTCCGAAGTTTTATATCAGCTAGAATAACCTGTGAATTATCATCTATGAACTTTCATATACTACAAGAATTGCTATCCCCATAAAAGTTTAATTACTATTCATTATCTGTGTTGGGTTGTTCCTTTCGAAAAGGAACCGGATTCAGTTCCCGCTCTTAACAGGGAACCAGTTCCCGTTCCAGTTCCTATAGAAATCAAAAATAACTTGGCCGTTTCTCCGATTAAAAAATATTTAAAACAAAATGTTTGTGTATCACGTTTGTAGGTTAAATAAACTAGCTTTTAATTACAGAAAGAAATACATAAAAATACAGACGATTGCAGGCATGTCCCTCAACAATCGAAAATATCAGTATATATTTGTTCAATTACATAATCACACAACCAACCACAAGCATGGCCTTAACGTCAATTGTGAAAAAGAAATATAATTGCTAAATCGTCGTTTAAATTTTCTACCTTTTAAGTTTTTAATTACATTTAGAATTTAAAAATTACAAAAACTACATCACATCACATCTTAAGGACATATGCCGGTTTGCGGCCACAGATCAAAAGCTTTCAACCGATTCTAATCTCAAGCAATTTCTGTTTGACGCTGTAAAATTCTTCAATTTGCTCGTTCAATGTACTCGCAGAAAATTGAAGGTTTTGGCCAAAGGAACTCTGTATATAGAAAAGAAGCCCCCGTCCCAGTTCCTTACAAAAATAAACCAATTCTCACCCCAGTTCCTACAGAAATTAAAGGAACCTAAACGTTCCTAAGTTACTCAAAAAAAGAGCCAGTTCCTAGGAACGGAACTTTTTCGTTCCGTTCCGTTCACTGTTCATTATGATCAGAGTTATTAATCATCTGAACTTTTTAAACAACGTTTTTTTTTTACTATTAGTATCAAGAATCAAACTTCGTAGTTTCAAACAATGAGATATTTTCTACAAAAAGAAAATATAAAAACGGAAAGTGTTCTCGCATTTTAACTGAATCGCCGTGATGCCATTTTGCAATTCCAATAGGACAACTACATGATATGTAGTCATGGACTTGAAGTGATGGCTACTGAAACGTTTACGCTCTGTAAGCATGTCAGCCAAACCATTTAGAACGAACCGACTTTCAGTCAAGATTGTCCAAGCGCGACATCGTGCGTGTAATTTTAGTTGATGAATAATAAATAAATCGAGGCGACGCAAACTTGGCAATCGTGAGCCGTCGAAAATTTTCGTGATCATTCGCGATGAAGTCGTCTCTAAAACCGCATTTTAAAATGCGCTTCTAGGCTAAGACGCCTCTAGGCTGCGCACTCATGTGAATGATCTGCTATACCAACTCGCTTTCGAGCTGGGGGCTAAATTATAGCAGTTTTGTTTTATTGTAGTCGTACCGGGGGCACGCCTTCATTTAATACGTCTCTAATACTAAGTGCACGAGGTAGACATACAAAGTTGCGTGTGACTGACTATTTTTACCGGGTTTTCTGACCGCCATCGTCTGCTCTTAATTTCCTGATATTATTTTTTTCGTCACCTTCTCTCTCTCTCTCCAACCCCCCCCCCCACCTCACCATCAGTGTTGGTAGGAACAGAACGGAAAAGTTCCATTCCTAGGAACGGGTTCCTTTTCTGGCGAACCTTTGAACGTCTAGGTCTTTTCCTTTGGAGCTGGGAACGGTTCCGTTCCTTTTTTTCAGGAACTAAAACGGTTTATGTGCACATAACATTTAAATAATTGATGTTTTAAAATCACTTTCTACTAATATTTAATATTAAATATGACACTTTTTTATCATAAAATATTTTTACAAAATGATTATGTTCGCTTTCAAAGTTCATGAGATAGAAATCCCAAATAATAATGGAATTGTTAAGATATTTGTAATTTTAGATATTTCCATTCGTTCAGATAGTATTTTTTTGTTTTATTTTTATTTTTTTTAAAGGAACGGAAAAGTTCCAGGTTTCCCTTGAAAATAAATTAGGAGCGGTAAGGTTCCTTCCAATTTCCGTGCGAACTGTATAGGGAACGGGTTCCTTTTTTTATGAGGAACGAGTAACTGGAACGAGTTTCTTTTAAAAATAAACGTTACTAACACCGCCCACCACCACCTAACCTAACCTAATTCACCTTCTCAGGTCAAACGTTTACTCGCCCCTAAGAATTTGTGTGGGGGCATTTTTTCCCCACTTATTGATAATATTAATGGACCACAAAAATACGAGTACCCGATAGATTTATTCGATGTGCGTGACGGCCAAAGGGAGAGAGAGGGGAAGGAGTTGGTCTCCATTAACCCGTTTCATCGTTTGTGTTCTGGTTTCACAATGAATTCATTTCGCAGCACGTGATAATGGAATACTCGCACGAAAGGGATACAATGTTGTCAACATACTAGGTCATTTTATCAGTAGAGATGATTTACATTTCAGAACGACAGTATTACAGAAATAGGCGAAAACCGAAACTTAAATTTTTTACTTTTTTCTCTAATTTCGAAGCTATCATAACACTTTTTTAGCGAAAATGCTTGAGTTTCCCCTGCTTCAGAAAAAATCTGCAAGCTCGGAAATTCATTAAAAAAGTGTTTGGGGGTTAAAAAGTGTTTAGCCGAGAAATTGTTAACATACATTTGAACACATTTAGCTACTTTTCAGCAAGACCATAATCTTGTAAAGTCAAACATCGGAGAATTTCACCAAAAATAATTGAATTTCCTTTTACACCTTCGAAAATATAATTTCAAAGAAAAACTGAAATTATATTTTTATATAGTAAGAAATTAACCAAATATTTTGACTTTTCATTTTCCCCTTTTGGAACAGGTAATGTAACGCACGCGTGTTTGGGTCCTTTAGGACTGATGGATAAACAGAAAAAGATCATGAAACCTGAATGATTTGACGCCAAAATTCGCCAAATAAACATAACACAAGGTTGCATGCTGCAACGCGGCATTAACCCCGTGATCGTCCGAATACTTCGTGGTAATAAAAAAGTTATACTGCAGAAAACATTTTTCGCGGACACAAGCCTAGCAAGCGACGATGTCCAGAGGCAACGCCGTGTTATTAAAAATCCCGGCAAATTATAAGCATTTAACAGCGTAACTAAGGCAGAACATTGGCCAACTGTGGTAATGACGCTTGGGTTAATGATGTTTTTAATTAGGCTGCTGTACACTCGTAAATGAGTTTTATCTGTACGTGTCGAGACGCCCATGTTTCTCGTCCCATCCATCGACATGGGTGGGGGGAGGGTAGAGACCCTCTCCGAGCTTTAATTTTGTGAAAAATAATTTTTAAAACGAGACTTTAACTGTCTGGTACTGAGGACAATTTAATCCGTCAGTTACAATAGCAATAACACAGGAAAACATACTAGTTTCTAATTTCTAGCAATAACAAACTTACAGCTCTTATTTTGCGAGAAATGTACGTTACAACGGTTTGAACACAATGTTTTATTATAATTTTTTAGTTATGGTCGCCTTATTGTAATTATTCGGGATCTTTAATTCGTAGAAAAGTTGAACGCTAGACGAGGATCTCAGGCGGTAACGCCTAGCTAAAAGACAAAGCAGCACCGCCGAACTATTTTTATCACAAATAGACGCAACATTATTACACCTCTTTCACGTGTTAATATTCACTTAATCTGTTGCGAATTGCGATAAAAAAAATAGTTTAGCAACAGTTGGTCCAGCGATCTTTTTCCCTACCCACCGCCGTGTCTCAAGTGAGGTGTGACTTGCTCAACGTCTTCCTGAGACCACGATGCACAGTGAGTCTGATCCGTCCAAAATTACTAAGGTGTCAAATAACCTTGATCTTCAGGACAAAAAGAAAAAAAACTTGCTAAACATTCTAGCTAACGCGACTCCTTCAACATAACTTATTCTTTTAATTTATCAAATTAAAGCTTCCTGTGTTAATATTCCAATTGTAATTCTGTTCCCCTAACGGGGAAAACACTATGCCAAATTTTTGCCGGAATGAAAAAACGAATGTGCTTACAGAAAATAGAACCTTGATCATCGCAACCACCTGTAGTGCTTTGAATCACAGTTGAAAAAAATTAAATATTAGTACATATGCAAATACAGGTACACTAATATTGGAAAACCTCACATTTGTAATATTTTAATGGTTTTATTTTTAATGAGGATTCAGTGTCATTGCGAATTTCATTTACAGGCGTCCCAAAATATATTTTACTACGAGTACAGAATGTTTAATTCTTGTAATGGGCAAAACTTGTTTCGTACTAGTATTTTTTCCATTAGCCTTTTCCCAGTACAGGTATCATGACTACTAACATGATACATCCACAAAAAAAATTGCCACCGTTTTTTTCTGATGTAGAAAGTTTTTCTTGTTGACACGGGGAGCGGAGAAAATTACAACGTACGAGCAGCCAAGTTTCAATTATACAATAATCTAATATGAACTGATTTTCTAGTGATAAATGATGCGAGCCAGTACAGAAAAACGTCTCACGCCGTATTGCTTACTTTTTTGCTAGCTTTCTTGCTTGCTTGCTTTTACTTGTCCATTCGATCACATATATGCTGCACCCGTAACACGTGTCCCTAATCTCGATTCGGACCATCAGCCAGTCATTAAAGCTAACCACCCCACACCATTATATTTATGTATTGCTATTCGGATACTACTTTAGATAGGAATCTATGGCGACCGTTCCTTGAATACAAATTATTTCTCTTCTTCGTAGCCTACAGGTAATACAAATTTATTGATTTATTTAGTGTACTTGATGAAGAAGGGGTATATAATTCTCTTCACTTCATAATTCGGCAAACGCGTCGTCTAGCATTAAATAATATCAATGACTCATGTTTTGATATCATCTTTGCCATGAAATCTTACACTGCATCATTGTGGTATTTTTCGTGGTTAGTTACATGTAAAACAGTAGGTAATTCATTCTAATGTTACATTTGCGTTTCCCCCCCCCTCCCTCCTGCTCGAATGAAACATTTTAGAAATTCAAAATGCATCTTGGAATGTTGGTTTTAAGCAGTCTAAGTAATCTTTTAATCTTTTTAACATTCGTCAAAATGACTTTTATTAGGCGAGATTTTCAACAGTTGGTTTAATGCTATTAACCATTTGCGGTTACGTCATACTCATAGCAATAAATTAGCTGCCCAATATCTCATTTTCTGAAAGTGAAATTGATCATAATTAAGAATTTGACTGTGAAAAAGATTAACTGACTATTACAAAAGTCTCCAGGCGATTATGAAAGAAATGGCGGAACAAGATTTGCTTCAAACTGCGCAGCAGCCGTTTATTGGGCAGAAATGACGATATATGAACTGATTCAACTGAATCACACCTACGCGTTTAAATGCAACACCGATCATAGGCTATATGCTGTTTCGCTCCTCTGCATGTACATGCTAACAAAATTGTCCATGTTGAAATTACATAATAATAATGATAGTTGCAGCCGAACAGTTGCGAAATGATATTGGTTATCTGTAGACGTACCATGGTTTCAAAATTGCAAATTCCAAAATGGACAATGTCGAAAAACCGTTGTGGACAAAGATAGAAAAAAGCCAAGTACTTGAAAAAAACTGAAATGCCCAATTGGGCAAGCAGCAAAAGGGTCAAACAACGAAAGGTCCAACACCGAAAGGGTCACAACGGTCAAAATACCAAAACATATGGAATAAAAAAAAGTGTCCAAAATGGTCAAACACCAAAACAGCCACTCATGGAAAAAGACCAACCAGGCGCCTTTCGACCAAAATAGGATATTATTTTTTTAGATTAGATCAATAGGGAATCATTTCGCATGAATCGAAATGTATAAACATATTTGGAATCCGAAGCAAGTGATTTCACAGTTACATCGTTTTACTACAGTTTTAACTAATTTTAACGCATTAAATAAGATCAGCTTGGTATTTAATCATACATCCAATTTTTTTTAGCAATTTCATTTAATTACATCTGTAAAATAGTAGTTAAAGTTTTTGTGACTGTGTTGGCCACCCACAGCCAACATAATGCTAATTTTAAAATATAGTTAACCTACTTAAAAATGGGGCGGAAAACAATTACTCATCCACTTATTTTTTGTAAATAATCATTATTAAACCGTGATTATCAGGACGACTTTACCTAAAAAAATTCGAGCAGTTCTGCTTTTTTGTGGGTAGTTTACTAATTGCCTAATCTGATCTATGGTCTCTCCTGCCATAATTACTGGAACATTACATTGATTGGTACATTGCATACGCCGTGGTGGTCTGGTATTCATACAATTTCATAACGAGCTAACGCACACACGTGTGTATTGAAGTATAGGGGAGTGGGGGTATTTAACGAAACGTGACTTAGGTTCTTTCACTTCTTTGTACAACTACCCGCAGAAGCAAAAACAGATGGGTGTTTTCGTAATCGGCAGGATTGAATTAGGAAATGAATTGTTGTGCACGCCTTAACGCCAATTTCACCTAGGGAATATTACATTAAATGTTTTTATTTGTTCGCATATAGCAAAAACGTGACATTTGAGAATCTTACATTCAGCAATAAAAAGAGTACATGACACAAACAAAAAATCAAATAACTACGGAGCACAATTTTGGTATAATGCTAAATGGAGGCGAACGGTTGTAATAAAAAGCAATCTTTAACGAAACCTAATTTGAAAAATTAATGATGCATTTCCGTGTTGGTCAATTGGAAAGAGCGTTCCACGGATCAAAGCATCGTTGGTTCGAACCCGGATCGCATTGTATGGTTAGCTTGTTCAGAATGGATTGAAAATGAGTTAATCCGGTTCGCGTAATTAAAATACCATTGAAACGAAACATGTTCCTTGATTTCGAAAATTCATCAGTGAAATATTTTTATAAAGTTTAGACATAACTTTAGTTTATACTTATCCAAACGTGTTACAAACCAAATTAGACTGCTTCTTAAATGATTTTGTTTTGGGCGAACCACGAAGTTGTTAACTGTAATCAACGCTAGAAATACCTGTAGTCGAAAGACAAGAAATAAAAGAGGAATTAAAAAAAATACATTAGATCATTTGACGCGGTTAAAGTAATTAAAGTGGTGTAAATTTACTAGTTCGTTTTTTGGGGCATGAATGCAATCTGCGAATGTCAACAACCTATGGAAAGTAGTGCCGTCGTTCGAGAGTGTACATAATCCAATCACAAAATGATTACAAGCAAAGCCTTAAAATCATTTGTGAAACAGGAAAATATACGAAAAAAGACTGTCGTCTGTAAAATAAATTAGGAATAAACTGGGAACAACCAGGTAAAACCAGGACAAGACTGGAGGGCAGACGACTGAGTTGGCGAGACACAGAATTAAAATATGTTTATAAGTAATGTCACGATTTCGGCGCATTTTGTCCTTAGGTACTCTCTATGTTTCACCAATTTTACCAGTTACTGTCCACTGTACTAATATTGGTATCTGATGCGGCACTGTCAATGACAAATGCCATCTTAACGGCAGAATTTTGTCACGTTTATGCACTAGTACTGATTTTTAATTAATTGATTCACGCACAAATTAAAAAAAATATATTCCTACTTTAAGACTGAGGCAAGAGTAGTCCCCTGAATTGACATCAAGAATAAGGCAAGAAATATTAGTACATTGGTCTGATAAGTCGCATTGAAATAATTGAGCACTTTTTGAAAAACCCTCATATTACAAAAGTAATTATTTGCAAGTTTTTTTTTAAATGTTTTCAAATGCAAAACTTGAAAATGTCTATAAGTTCTTAAAGGTTGTTTAATGTAACTATAAGAGTTTATTTTTTCTCCAAATGCCGTCAACTTATTTGGAGACCGATAGTTATTGATCAACACATTTGGGATATTAGCCAATTTAATTCTAAAAAGGTTAGCGTTATAAAAAATATCGACGATCTATTTTTTGCTGCGGCACATTTAATTTATATTCTTTAAAACTTACATTTAAATTTTTGTACTAAAACTGAACTAGATGAAGCGGAAACATCATGCAATATATATATTTTTTTAATGAAGTAGCAAATTTTTTATCATTCGCATTTCAAAGAATACATGGTGCGATTGGCATCATATTTGTAATCTGGTTTGGTTTCAAATTCTGATGTCGACTTTAAGAAACAGAAAGTTCCGTTTGTGGCGGTTGTGTTGACGTTAACGACCGATCGACAGGCATCGGTTGCTATGCACTCGTGCAGGCAATCGCCCACTCGGGCGACCGGGTGAATAGTAATCACATCGTTGTTTAGAATATCGCAAAATTGACACAGTTGCCATGCTGTGCATGCTGAAATCAGAAAACACAAAAGGCATTGTCATATTTAGGGTTAGTGATCAAACTTGAAATACATAGTAATCGTTAATAAATCAAATAGCAGATACTAAACGAGAAGGCATTTGACGAGAGCCTTAATAAATCAAATAGCAGCTACTAAACCTGGAGGCATTTGAAGAGAGTCATAATATATCAAATAGAAGATACTACACGAATTTATAAATTAAATTAGCTAAAAAGTATTATTTTACTGTTTAATAATTACATAGTTTGCAGGTTGGTCCTCTGTATCCAAACGGACAAATGCACCCGGCCTCGTTGTCTGTTCCGGTCTTGCAAGGGCTAAACGAGCTCGTAGGAGTCGCTCCATTCAAACAGTAGTCTGGAAGCTATAATTACCATTATTGAAAAAAAAACCGTTATAACGATATATTTCAATTTGAATTGGAAATCAGGAATAACGTGTCATGGCATACCACTCCATACATAATGGAATTTTAACTTGTGGTAGATTTATGTTACACTGTATAGGTAAAAATAATGTTAGTAGATCCTTATCATTTGTGTCCTACCTTGCACGACTGTTGATAATATGAATAGTCCGAGGCAACAGCCAGCTGATCAATTGATGAGTAGGTGGTGGCAAACGTCTGACAAACACCATCCTAAGACAAGAAAGAGTAGTAGATGTAGCTGTAGTAAATTGTTTGAGACATTGTAAAAAGTAATGCATAAGGCAAATAAATGAAAGATCCGTATTGCGTAAATGGTACTTAAGGCAGTGATATAAATTGATTATTTTAACCAGTAACAATGGAATAAACTGAAATTAAAATATTTTTATAATTATTTGCTTACCTTGCCTCTAGCATTGCCAAAATTGAAGGCCTTGCAGGTGGCAGACATCAAACACAATGCTGCACAAGTAGTAATTGAAATTCCTAAAGCATTATATTCAGCTACTTCCAAATATCTGCTTCCAAACTTTGTTATCACGAAACTTTGCTGCACTTGCATTGCTGGTATGACCAAGATCACAAAAATGCTTACAATCAAAAAAATATTTGGTAGATCATGTACAACCATTACGAAAAATTACGCAAGGAAATATACATGTATAGTAATATGACAGATTTAAAACAACTTCTTGCAAGCCAAAAAAATTATTTTGTATGCTACTTTAAGTACAGAATGCTTCTGAGTGTGCATTAAATTTACCTCGCTATATAACGAAAAGGAATACAAGAGGCAACTTTATCAATAATATCTGGTATTTTATTCGAGTTGTGTTACAAGCATTGTAAAAGGACTTGTTAATTATTCATAAGTGTATCTATTGTTATTGCTGATCTTGTCATGCTCTTGTTTTTGTAACGTGTCATTAGTGATGTTTTGTCCAATTTGATTTTTCACTTCCTCAGAGTTCTCACAACAAAACAAAGTCTGTTGTCAAGAAAGGTTTTTGAAATAACAATAATAATGTCTAGAGCCAACACAGATAACTCATTTCCTGTTCGGCGGTGAATTGCAAAAAGGATCACTAGACTGTCTGCCATCTTTGCATTTTTTGCATCCACCATTCATCAGGCACTTCACCCATGCTATTACCTCGCATCAGGTAATTCTGTCTGAACGGTCATTCAATGGAAGTAGTGGAGTTCTAGTCAAAGCATTTGAGTAATGTGTTTTCTTGGCTAAGTTACACGTTCAAGACATGAGCGACCTGAAAATACGGTGTCGAGTGGGGTGCGTAGCGAAACTGACTTA